>CDMY01000802.1:62517-131373 GCA_001179505.1 Vitrella brassicaformis | reverse complement strand
GGGGGGTGTACTCGAATGGATGGGTAGAAGAGGTTTGCGGGGGCACCGATCACACTGAAGACACGACCCACCTGCCAATCAATGCACACGCAGAGAGGGGGACATCCACAGAGACAGACATGCACATGGACGCATGCGTGATCGAAGGCCCGCATGCATGTATGGCTGTCAGCCACACACCTCTGATTGATAAGGCTTGCCGCCAGAGGGATTGACAGACCTGCAGCCAGCCAATCGACCCAGCCATTGATTCATGAATCAGCCGAGTGGATCGTATACATGCCCACCAGCAGACGTGGAATTCCCCCTGCTGCGCTAGCTTGACGCCCTCAAACGCCAGAAACGTGCCCCCACCTAGACATTGGTACACACACACGCAAAGACGTACGTATGTGTGTGTACGGCCTTGTGTGCACACACCGACCGATTGCTCGTGTGGGGGTCTGGACGATTGCCGGGTCGTTGCGTGTGGGCATGGCGGAGCAGGGGGTGGAGGCGTTGACGATGACCACACCAGAGGACGGCTGCAAGCCCCAGCCCCCGATTGTCAGTGTGAACTCCTGCACACACACGCACACACACACAGAGCGAGAGACATGTGTGTATGTTTACATGGCCTCGCCTGTCCGATAATGGCGCTGAATCGGTGAGTGTCCTCCGGCCCGCTCACAATCAGACTCCCCACCTGTGCGCACACCCACACAGACGTATCACCTGCAAGTGTGTGTGTGTGTGTGTGTGTGTGTACCGTCTGTGTGAAGTGTTCTGGCTGATCGCAGCTCAAATAGCCGGCACACATGCAGATGCGGAAGACGC
The DNA here is from genome assembly GCA_001179505.1 of Vitrella brassicaformis. Taxonomy (NCBI): domain Eukaryota; family Vitrellaceae; genus Vitrella; species Vitrella brassicaformis. The sequence continues at coordinate 130,557 of CDMY01000802.1, read as the reverse complement.
CCGCACGTGTGGCCACCCCCAGGTTGAACGCCACTCGTGTGCGGGGCGGCGTGAGTGATGATGGGTCGGCTCTTGCCGGGTTGGTGGCGATTTCAGACACAGAAGGGGCTGCCGGATCGCCACAACCTGCTCCCACGATTGTGATTGTGCAGACACAGAGGGAGGGAGGCACATTCGTGTGCATACACACACACATACAGATGGATGCGCTGGCAGGCACCTGCAAGTGTGTCGATGACGCGAACGGCGTCACTGGCAGTGAGCTCCACCCCAGTCGCAGTGAGAGTGCAGTTGTAGCTATCGCGCACACACTCCTGCGCCGCCATCTCTACCCACACAGACACAGACACATATATATGGTGTGCATGAACAGAATGGCGGGCGATGCGTTCGTTGTATTTGTACCGTCGACGCCCACAATGCGCAGAGCGCCTGTCGGCATGCTGCTCTGGCCTGCAAGAATGTGTGAGCCCATCACACACCACACACACCCTTTTTCTTTGGGTGGGTGTGGGCATGAGTTAGCTATTAGTTACATTGGTCCTGGTCATCAGCTCGGCTGACGCACGCACACAGCTGGAAGACGCCCCGGGTTCTGGGCGACCCTGCACACAGACAGACAGACAGACAGACACAGGTGAACGCATCCCCACCCCACCGACGACACCGACCTAGATCAAAATTGACGCATGTCTTGCCCTCTTGATTGACGTAGCTGAGCGGCAGATGTGACGACACAGAGGCCCCCTGCCCACACACAGAGCCTACAAGACCAAGACACTTACCTGTACGTGTGTGGATGCGTGTGTGCGTGTCTCTCTCTGGGTGTCTCTCATACTGACTGACCTGAAGGGATGACTTGCAGTGCGTCAGGCGGTCGATCGCTCTGCTGTGTCATCTGCAGATACTCGTCATAGCCATACCGCCAGAACGACACACTGCAGGGCACACTCCTGCTCACACAACAAATTACCATTACAGACACACAAATATGGTGTGTGGGTGTGTGTGTGTGAGGCAGGCGTGTACCGAGTGCAGTTGAATGGTGCCGTCTGCTGTTGTCCTTCTTGGCGTGTGAGGGCATACGCGTGACACACCACTCGCAGAAACACCCCTTGGCTGCCGTCCACTGACACATACGCGAGGGAGGGTGGCACGGCAGTGGGAAAGGCCGCTGACGCGGTGAAGACACTCGTCGTGCCGTCATCAATTTGCCATCTTCCGCTCGTCTCGTTCAGCACAGCCCGCATGGCGCCATCCTGACACACACACATGCGTTCCAGTGGAGAGAGACAGCAATGAAGATTTGTATGCATGGATGGATGTCTTAAGATACCTGTGTCGCAAGAAGCTTATCGCTCTGACGGTAGTACAAAGCCTCTAGCCGAGCGAAATCGCCATCAGTGTGGGTGTGTGTGGAGGTCCCGAACTGCTCCTCATTAAGCACATGCACCGACACCACAGGACACTCCCGCAGCACCAGCAACCTCCCCGCGTCAATCGTGTACTCAGCAGAGAGGGAACAGCCTGTCCGGGAGGCGCAGTAGCACACACGCACCTCTCCCTCTGCCACGCCAATGGCTCCGAAATCGAGGCCGACGGCATCTGCTGTGAGGGAGGTGGCTCGCGCGGTTGCCAGGGGGACAGATAGAGGGGAGCCGCACTCAGCCTCTCCCTCTGTGAGCATCGCTCTGTGGCTCTCTTCGAGACCAATCCCCGTCAGCACCACAGAGCACCCCTCACGCCGCCCAGAAAGACAAATCGCATCCACAGAGAGCCGCACACCCCTTATCTCCAGCTCTCCCACAACGCGTGGAGGGTCGAACAGACAGCTGTCCCCGCTGTCAAAGCAGAAGCACACGGCAAACAGCCCCGGTTGCGAAGGTACCCCCAGATCGAAGGAGAGGGAGTCGATCATCTCCCCGTTTTGTGGCTCAGGAACGGCAGAAGACGACACGTGAACGGTCTTGGCAAAGAGGGAGGGGAAGGGCGAGCACCCTGGCTGCTCAGGTGAGGGCAGCGACACGGCCACTGCGTCAAGGCTGCCGGAGAAGAAGGTCCCAGAGACGTCGAACCGGCAGGTCTGCCCAACGGAGCACGTGAAGTGATGGTTCTCCTCTGCCAGTTTCACCACGTAGAACGTCCCAAGCTTCTTTCTGTAAGCCGTGAAGTTGCCGCAGTCACCATCAGGAGCATCAGGATCGCCTGCATAGCAGTAGCAGAGTGTGTAGTCCCTGGGTGTCGCAAAGGCCTTGACATCCAGCACAAACTCCGCTTGCGAGAAAGAGACGCCAGATGGAGCCACGGGGTTGGCAACCAGCCCTCCGAAATAATCAAACCCATATGTCTCATCGAGACACGACTCCGCCACACGCAGATCGGTGGCCTTGATGCGGTCAGCTGAAGTGAGGTCATGCCCAGACAGGCGGACAAGGCATGTTTCTCCCTGCACACACACGGGGGGGCGGGAGAAGGCCTGTGCGCCGACGAGAGTAAGGAAAGCGATAGGACCGGGGGAGCTGGGTGTGCATATGGGTCGTCTGCCGGATTTGTCGCGCCATGATGTGTCTTCTGGTGAGAGCACCAGAAATGGAGCCATCTCTGCACACACACACACACACACACACACATATGAGACATGGCCGAGAAAGGTTCCCTGTGTCCAGGTTGTGTTTGTGTGGCTACCTGTGGTCTCGATGGTGACGTCAGCAGACCACCCCTGCCGACAAGGGAAGGTCCCCCCGCCCTCCAGCCCGCCATACCCACCATACTGCCCCTCCTCTGTCTCGCCTCCACTCGTGAAGGAAAACTCTACTGCAAAGGAGACACGTTCCTCCCCTGCCGGCCCCGGCCTGTCCGTGAACAGCACTTGCTGCTGTGCACCATCGAAAAACCGCACGGTTGTAAAACCATCATTGCCATGCACAGACGCGTGCGCATGGAAGACAGAGCGAGTGCGGGAAGAAGGGGGCACGTGCAGAGGGCCGACCGTGTCGACAAGTACGTCGAAAACCGTGCCATTCCCCCACTGCACGAAAAGGTTGGCGTCGTGGCGCAGGACACCCTCACTCTCCTCACCGCCCACACACATGATGAGAGCATGGAAGCGGGCGAAGGCGAGCAAAGAGGGGTGGGCGAAGGGAAAAGGCAGCGGATAGACAAGGTGGCCACCCGCACCCTCAGTGCACGTGTCTGCCCCCGACTGTCGCAGAACGATCCTCTCTCGCCAGTCCATCTTTATCTCGATCGGCCCAGCCCCACACACAGAGGTATCGGTGTTGGTGCACGCAAAGTTGTCTCGCCACGGAAAGGCCGTAGGCAGCTCTGACCGATTAGATGGGCGGAAGACCACCAAGGGGTCCCTCCACCTCTCGCCCAGCTCTGTCGCATAGCAGACGACGCCGATCTCCTCACTTGTGCTGCTCTCGCCACCATAAAATGGGACACCGATCTCCACGCTCTCAGCATCAGAGAGAGCAACAGAAGCGCCTTGCTGCGTGATGGTGGAGGGAGAGGTGGATGGAAGGGCGGAGGGAGGCATGGAGAGGCAGGAGACAGCCATGACGGGTCGGTCCGTGCGGATCCGCGTGGATGGGGGGAGGGTGAGAGAGGTGAGCTCGACAGTCAGCACGGGGGGGAAGCCGTCTGCAGGAAAGGAAAGAGAAAGAGAGAGGCACAGAGCCCCCAGCACATGATGGTGTCTGTGTGTGGTGCGTGTGTTGGTTGGTACCTTCATTTCGACAAGCGATGCTCACGTATTCCGTCCACTGCTGCGCGTCATTCCTCCAACCTACACTCGCATGCGGCCCATTCTCACCACCGATCTGCTCCACTAGACACAGTCCTCCACCGCCCCCACTCTCCTTGTCTCGGACACACCACTTGCCTTGTCCTTCCTCGTAGACGATCTCGTATTGGCCTTTGGTGTACACACGCGTGTCTGTGAGTGCGTAGATCCCGTCCAGCCGTGGGAGGGAGAAGCCGTGGGTCCACAGATAGGGGCAGGGAGAAGGGGAGCGACATTGGGGTGGGGTAGAGGTGGGTGTGGGTGTGGGTGAGGGAGGGGGGCAGGCGGAATAGCTGCAGAAGAGACACTTGTGTGTGTGCGTATCTATGTCTCTCTGTCTCTGTCTATGAGTGTATGTGTGTGGATGGATGCCTTTGTGAGTATTGGCTTACTTGGTCCAGAAGTTGGTGCACGCATGACACGAATCGAAGGAAGGCCTGACACAAATGTGTGTGTGGGTTGCCACATACATACACACATATCTCTGTGTGTAATATATTGTGTGTGCCCGCCCCACCCCGCCCACATTTCATCGCAGCAGTCGTCGCCATCGAAGGAAAAGGACTTGAACAGACACACGTCGTCACACACGCCATCTCCAACCATGTATGGATGGCACAGCACTGAGACACACACACACACACACACACAGAGATGGACGCCATGCCCGTGGACGTGCGCACTTCCAAGCATGCGCAAACACAAACAGACCAGGTCTGTCCAATCGGCAGAGCCCACAGCTCTCCTGGCAGTTGATCAAAGCCTCTCTCGCATGGGGGCATTCATAGCACCGAGAGGGATCGGCTGCAAACCTGCATGACAGACCTGTGGTTGGATGGATGGACGTATAGACGCTTCCATCCATTCTGCGCTTGTGCGTACCGTACCATTCGCACGTGTGGCCGGTCGTAGCATCGACCCACTCGTGGACATCCCCACACTCGGGCACTGTCCGTGCAGTGCAGTGCAAACCGCACACACAGGTGCGACGGACTATGCGGGCGAATGGATATTTCTGAATACCGAAGAGGAAGCCTTCGGTGTTCGACGCACGGTTGGGCAGGCCGTTCGTATCCATCACTGTGCCCTCTCGTATGTGTAGCGACACTCTTGTGTATGCCAGTGGCTGTCAGGCAGACACACGAACAGACACAGATCGAAGGTGCGCGCCTCTCTGTGTAAGTACGTCAGTTACATGGATCTCGATGGCATATCGCCTCCGTGAGTCGGCGAATGGCTCGATGGAGAGGATGCTGCCATTCTCCAAAGCCACAGACGATTCAGTGAAATCCTGCGCACCGTGCACAAACAGCACTTGTGTGTTCGTGGGCAGCTGGCAGCTGGTTCACTTGCATTCTCACGCACATAAACGGCTTCGTTGAAAGTGACGTTGATGCGTATGGGGTACTCGTCGGTGATGGACTGGCCAACGGGGGCGATCGAGGGCACTGGGGTGGTGGTGTCTGCATCAATACAAGCATAGACACATGTTGGTTGGTATGTGCGCCTCTGCGTGTGTCTGTGATGCGCGCACCCACCATTCCACCAAGAGAAACGTGCTGATGGGGCTGAGACAGACAGACAGACAGACAGACAAAGAAGTGTGTGTGGCGGAGGTGGATGGATGGATGGACACATATCATACACACCTCTGATCCACAGCTTGACTTCGTTGACGTACGCCACTTCGCCCGTGGCCTTCAACAACGGGCCGGGGATCGCTGCACACACCACACCCATGGATGGATGGATGTGTCTGTGGGATAGATAAGTGTATCTACCTGTCAGCTCAGAATGTCCAACCACGTATGCTCTCTCGTCTGCAGAGCCCACCACGAGCGATCGGTTGTCGCCCATCTGCATGGACGACAGATGCATGCATCACTCGTTTACGGGAGAATACATGTGTATGTGTGTGTGTACCTGCAAACCACCGAACACATACTCGGTGCTGCTGTCGTGCTGGACACTTTGCGCGTCTTGCGCAAAGGGGGGTGAGGACTGCCGCCACGTGAGGGAATCGAACTCCTGATTACACATGAATGACACGTGTGAGTGTGTGTATGTGTCTCTGTGTGTGTATGTGTGTGGTTGTGTGCGTACTGTATTGGGCCATTCCATCAGGAATGTGTACACTCCTGTCTGCTCGTCTCTGAAGTGTTCCCAATCGACACTGTCCATCTGCGAGAACACCCGAGGGCAGCACGTGTCGATGTCTATCTGCGCACACCCACCCACAAACAAAACACGTGGGTGTGTGGCTTCACTCATGCAAACGCGCCATTGCCTGCCCAAGTACGTATTCAGTTGGCCACATTGAGGGTGCGATCTGATGCGCGAGCAGAAGCCACTCGGCTGCACACACACGGACAAACGGACACATCCATCTCTCAGTGCATGGATGCGCATTTGTGTATGTGTATGTGCGTCCATCGTACGTACGATGGGGCACGGCCGAATCAGCGCAGCAGGAGACGCCGTAAGCCTGAATGGGTAACAAACCCATTCATTACAGACATCCATGGTAAATGTGCATTCCTTCCTGCATGCGGACGGGAGCTTACCGTGCTGTTGCTCATGTCCATTGGCGCACATTCCCTCTCCGGAAATGTGTACACGTGAGTTTTGTTGCACTGGGTGAGCGTCCACTTGTCAGCCTGCGTGCTGCACCCACACAAGCAGAGAGAGCTACACACATAAGGGGGGCCATTCCATGTGTGTGTATCTGCCATGCAAACGCACCTCGTGTTGACAAAGCAGGTGCTCATGAATCCACCGTTGGTCGTCATGCTGAGGCAGCGTGCACACACGTACATCTGCACCACAGCCATGTATCTGTGTGGCGGGGGTACTTGAACTGCAGCTCGTCGAATGAGCACAGCCTCGCCCCCATCTGCTGGCAGACAGACACACCCTCCTCGTAAGTATCTGCACACACAAAGGGGTGTGGGTCTCTGTGTCTCTCTCCGCCCAATGTCGGTCGATGCACACGTACACGTCATGTTTGTGTCTGTCCGATTGGCATTGGCATCGGCATCATCCGCCCGCTGCTCTAGCTCTGCACATGAGCGAAGAGACGCTGACGCGAATGAGACACATACACGAAAGATGGAGGTCACAAATGGTTGTGTGTATGTCTGTGTGTGTGTTGTGCACTGACTGATGTGGGGTGTGCCGTCGGCGCAGCACATGTGGTGGGCCGTGTCGCTCTCCGCCGATGCACACTCCATCTGCACACCTGACCGATGGACACACGCACACACACACACACACACACAATTCACTTCTGTGTCTGTCTTCCGTACCGGTCCACTGTACACGCAGATGGCCGCCATTTGTACACTGCTCGTCCGTCCACACAAATGCGTCGGTCGGCAATCTATATGCGCAAAAGGAAAAGGCGTGTGTGGGTCTCTATATGCGTGTAGAAGGATTGAATTGGGGGGGGCTTGCCTGCACGCGACGGCCGTCTGGATGGCCGAGCCACGAATGACCTCTGTTTTCGTTCGGAAGTACACGGACAGACAGATGTGTGTGCGTGTGTGTCGTGTATATACATACCCTCATGAGTGCACAGTCGTGCGCCCATCTGCGTGCACATCTGCAGGGAGGCCGCGTGGGTCAGCGGCCTGCACACACCCACACACATGACACGTGCATCCATCCATCTCTACCTGGTTCTCTGTCTGTCCCTTCGGTACGCACGTGTCGCATTGGTCGGTGTGTGAGCACACGTGAGCGTTGTAAAGAGAGAACGGCCATCTCAGCTGAGCACACGGCTTGGTCGATCCTGTGTGTGCGCCCCTGCATGTGTCTGCGCGTCAGGGAGGTGTGGTGTGTGTCTCATTACTTTGGATGCGGTCAAACATGGAGAAGAGCCTGACGGCCTTGACGCGCAGCGATTCACTCCCTTCATACCTGTGAGTGTGCACACGTGGACGCATCCACATGTCTCTCTGTCTGTGCACCTATACCTGATGCCGATCGTCTGTTGGTCTCTCTCTGGATCGAGCGTCACGCTCACAGGGGTCGTCCTGCGTACTCACACATACATCCACCAGACCGATCGGTATGCACGGCTATGTGCGCGCCTTACCACTGCCATTCTGATGTGTCTCCATCTCCACTTGTGTGTGTGACAAAGGAAGCCGATTTCATTGGCGCATCCTGTGTGTGCACACACCCACACACACACACTGCTGCAGATGTGGTGTTCCTGTGTGCGTCTGTATCATTGCACACACGCGCACCTGGTACACAATCGTCGCTGGTACCGCCAGATTGTCCACGAGGAACGAGACAGACACGCGAGAAGGGTTGCAATATGACAGAGGGAAGATTAGGTCGCTGCACACAGAGAGAGAGAATTGAATACTTGTGCGTGTGGGGGCGTGTTTGCATCTTAAGAAATGTGTGCGCGTGTTTGTTTGTATGTACGTGTTTTGTGTGAGGGTAGCAGTCGTCTGTCCGCTGTGTGTGGCCGACTTGCTGACAGAAAGGTCACCCACACACTCCTGAGCTGAGCGCGTTAGGACACACACACATATAGTGGGGGGGAGGGGAGGACACACATCGAGACGTGCACATACACACCATTGAAGAGATCCACTGTGTTGGATTCTCTGTTGCGAACACAGCCATTGCAGTCGTCAACAGCACTCGATATCACACCTGCATACACACACACACAGCAAAGCAATCGCACTTCTGGATGCATCCACACATGCGCGCAAGGGCACAGACGTACCTTCCCGTATGCGTATGGTCACATAGCCGAGAGACAGTGCCCTCAGCGTGACACTGAAATACGTGTGCTCCCCAGAGATGTCCTGCACAATGCAGTTGCCGAGCAGGAGGGCATCGAAAATGCGGTCGCCATCGGTTATGCGATGAGAGAAGGTGACTGACAGCTGGAACAGCGGACCTACGGAGACAGGCCAGGCCACACACGCGGCGTGTACTTTGTGGTCTGGTGGGCCGGAAGATACCGATGATTGTGTTTTGTGTGCTTGAAGGCTCCAGAAGGGCGAGAGATACATTGGGGGGCGTGTTGTCTGCAAACACACGTGCGTGCATGCATGACAACACATGCGCCTGAATATAATCCATCACACGACTCAGTGCCTACCAATGCGCAGAAATGCGTCCGCCTGCAAAGAGACATCCACCGCCAGTGTGGCGCCTCTGACCATGCCAGCACTGGACACAAACATCCGTGCATACACAATATGTACACGATGAAGCGGATACACATCTCGACCCCTCGTACATGGTCTCGTGTGTGCGGCATTCGAGCGTCGCGTAGGAGAAATCAAAGCAGTAACAGCCGTCAGATGAGAGACACCTGTGGACACGCACACCCATCCCGTGTCTATGGGCTGTGTGGGATTCACACCTCTCGGCACATAGCAGAGGCGTCGATGCGTCGGAGACAGTGAAGGTGTCTGCCTCACCTGCGAACGCACACGCACACAAACACACACACACACACGCATTCGTAGTCCAAAGGAAGCAAACACACCACATGTACACCCGAGTGCTGTGTTTGTACACTGCTCATTTTGCGAGAAGAGGTAGGGGTTGACGAAGTTCGACACGAGGAGGGAGAGGCCTGATGCAGATACATACACACACGTGCAGGCCAGAGTGTATGTCACTTATGTGTGTGTGTGTACCTTTCCTGATGTAAACATACTGCGGCCAGAGCTCCGTCAGCACTTTGTTGTAGTATATCTAGTGGACACAACACACAGCTCTCGACGTGTGTGTGTGTGTAGACAGATTGTGCATGCCACGTACTGCAAATGGTTTGCCCAGATGGCACGTCCACTGGTTTGTGAGCGTCTGCACACACATCCCTATGTGAGTGCCTGTGCACGATGCACACACACACAGACATACGCCCACAGTCCTTACAGCTAAAATGACAGAGAAGGCATAGCAGTCGGCCAAACCCTCACATCTACACGCACACCAGGCACCCCACAAAAAAGAGAGCGAATGGCACACGTCGATTTGTCAGTGTCCACGCGCACCTTCTTGCACACTCTTCCTGAGTGCTGAAGACGTACTCAACGCGGTAAACACCGATGCGGGCATCGATGATGCGCCGCTCAAATGTGAGGAACGGATCTGGACAATTGCAAAGTGCGATAGCCAGTATTGGTGTGAACAGGCAGTGTTGGTGTGACCTCTGCGTGTGTATGCCTGAAAGCCCACTCCGCTCATCCCAGTGACATTCTCTCGCGAGATGCGACACGTGAAGGAACTAAATAGACACACAGACATACAAGGAGAGAGCCTCAGAGAGGCCGTTCTTTTTGTATGTCCCACCGACCGACCTGTAAGGGTACTTGAAGTCGAAACACGTGCATGCTGCAATCGCGAGACACCTGCATGTATACACACTCAGCGTGACATACACGATAGACACATGCGCTGTTGCTGTCATGCATCTCTCACTCACTGTTCAGCGCATCCCTCGGCCGTCTCGATGCCGCTGTATGTCGTCAGCGTGTTGGAACAGAAGCTGCATGCATTGGCAACGTCAGGGATGAAATGTACACGTAGGTATCATGTTGAATGGCACACCGGTTGCTCAGCGGGTCATGGAAAAACGCGAGAGGGTCAAACGACTCAGCGGCGCCTGCATGACAACAGAAGCGAAGACTCATTGGCTTATGTGGGTGCAGAATACCTGAGATGAGGCAGCAGACCCCCGCCACAGTCAGCCAAACGACATAATGGGTCTCCATTCCCGAGATTTCCCCGGATCCAATTGGATTCTTAGATCACCTTTTGGATCACAACCGCCATAAATTCTCCCTTCTCTAACCGATGGACGGCCCACCTTCCAGCCGTCCAGACATGGACGCCACGCCCCCCCAGAGTGCCTCAGCATCCGCCCCTCCCTCTCGCAACAAACGCACAAGAGAAGAAGACGAAGAAGTGCCAGCTGAGCAGCAGGAGGCAGCAAGCAGCAGCAGCAGCGGTGCCCGTGGTGCAGGTGGAGGATGCAGACGCACATCCATAGACGCAGCAGCGGGGGTCAGCAAGAAACAGCGAGTGGGCAGCACGCAGCATGGTGTCAGTGGCGCGGCAGCTGCGGCGATGGCTGGTGGCCAGGGCAGGACGGAGGACAGTGACGCTGGCACGCCCATGGGTGTGGAAGATGACATCGACATGCAGGTGGGGGGAAAGACAAAAGACATTTGATGAAGTGGGGACGGGACGGGACGGATGGGTTTGTGTAATGCAATCAATCAGGGTGGGCATGGTGACACCGCCGTCTTGTCGGTCCTCAGCGCCGTCAAGGCCAAGCTACAGAGGCAGCTGGCACGCGTCGAGGAGGCAGAGGCAAAGGTGAACGATTCACACATGTATGTATGCATCCACCCACCCACCCGTCCGTGACACAGCGACCGCCTGTCTGTGTCTGTGTCTGTGTCTGGCACCTGGACTGCTCAGGCACAGCATTTGTTCGCAGTGAGGGATGCCCTGCCGCCGCCCCAAACAGATGCACAGCAAAACCGAGTGCAGGTGAGGAGGCCAACACGCACCAACACAAACTGAAGCAAATATCTGACCCTTATTAATTATTGCCTTGTGTTGTCAGGACGTCGACCAACACCTGCGTGTGCTGCAGTCGATGGTCCGGCTAGAGACTCAGCCGCAACTCCAGGAAACGGAAGCTGAGCGGCGGATGGAGGTTTTGCGGGTGCAGATGGCCAGCAAGGTCGCCATGATCGAAGGCAAGATGGCCAATGTCGGCAGAGATGAGCAGGTTAGCAAGCCGATCACGTGTTGAAGAGAGGTTGCAATGCTGTTGTTGCTGTCTGTCTGTCAGGTTGAGTATTCGCTTTTGGAGAATGTGCCTGAGGTCCTCTGGATGAGCGACGAGCGGCGCATCGGCATTGGCTGCTTCCTGGGCTTCATTCCCTCAATCGAGTCCATCCTTCGCGTGAGCACCCACTTTCGCTCTCTCACGGAGCAGCCGGCCATGCACCCAATCGTCCAGCTCAACCGCAGCCCAAAGCCAAGCATCGCTGCCAGATGGACAGGTAAGAAATGGGCAACAAGCCACCAAATACACGAACCGACACGACACATCTGTGTGTGTGTGTGGGTGCGCATCAGGTCGGTTGTCGATGTGCCATACGTTGGTTGTGGACCGCGGGCCGACGGCATCGCTCCTCCAGGTGCTCGAGGCCACTGCGCCGACCGTCCAGACAATCGACCTCCGGGGCCAGTGGCAGGCACCCCGCAGGCTGCTGGCCCCACCCCCCATGAGGAGGAAGGCCACCTCCGAGGCCGTCGGTGGAAACAAGATGGCAGACAAGGTAACAGGCAGACACACCCGAGGCAAGCAGGAGAGCATGATTCTATCGGTGTGTGTGTGTGTGGCAGATGCCAGTGGTACCAGAGGAAAGAAAAAAGGAGGTGGAAAAGAAGGTACAGGCATGGAATGGACGCACGAGGGAAGAACAGCACACAACATATATCGATGCACTTTGTATCTGTCCAGAAGCCGATCGTGTTCCCCCACCTGCGGAAGGTGAGCGTCCGTGGAGACTCGTGGGGCATCGAACCGGACCTGCGCAACTACCAGTTTCCCGCCCTCTCACACTTGACAATGAGTAGTACGTCGGCTCCGTTAAAATGGATCGGACGGGCCTCAGTGGGCCTCACATCCATCCACATCGTCGGAGAGGTGCGCTAAGGACACACACAGATGTGACGACCAGATGACGCGTGTGTGTGTGTTTGCAGGAGCAGCGTGTGGAAACTATGGACCTCAATGAGGTGGCAAGCTCGCTGATCAGCACCCCGACGCAGTCAGGTGAGGGGTGCTATGACAGATCGACAGACAGACAGACAAACAGACAGACAGATAAACAGACAGACAGACAGGACTTGTCAGAAAGGCCCAACTGACGGTTTTTCTCTTTTTCTCATGATCAGCCGCGACGCTCACGTCCCTGACGGGTCTTCTCACGCCTCGGCCGGACAGGCTCCCGCGATTCATCCGAGCACTCAACGGGAGCCGCCTGCAGAAGATTGAACTGATGCTAAGGAATGAGAACGAACTCAGTTGCATCGAGGTACACACACAACCACAAAGAGAAGCTGTCAAGCATCGGCCAAACCCTCAATGAGACTCTGTGATGCGTCCGATACCAAACAGGCACTGCATCACTTTCGGACGAGATGTCTGGCCCCCACTGCGGAGGAGACGTACTACAGCATCGACCCCCTGAGGCTCATCCCCACCATCCCCCGCAATGACAAGAGGCTCTGCCTGTGCCTCCCATTGGCGAGCGAGACCGTCCTCGGCCCACAAGAGACCAGATCGGGCGTCCGCAGCCGACTGACCGCATGCCTGTCGACCGCGCAGGTCCTCTGCGCGCAGGCTGACGCGGTGGTCCTGCGGCCACAGGGGCGGGGTCTGATGGACGATGCCACGCTGCCGGCGGGGGCGCTTGCGTGCAGCACGGCGAAGGAGCTGTACGTTGAAGATCGTCTCCCGCCCCAGGTCAGGTTCCCCAGGCCCGGTATCGATACCGAGCGTCTGCCCGCGTCTATCGTGTCCGATCCTGCCTCGTTTTTTCCATCTGTCGAGTCGGTCGTTGTCCACGAAAGGCAGACAGGCGAGGCGCTGTATGGGCGTGGCGTGGGGAAGGTGCTGGGTGCTCTGCCTGCACTCGAGACAGCCACTTTTGAGGCCGTGGCTGACGTGACCCCGAATGGTACGCTGTGCGTAGTGCCGCCGGGGGCTGCCTTTTTGGCACCCGAAGGCAAACCACTGACCCTACACTCGAGCCTCGTGTTGAGAGTGAGATCCGGTGATGGCCTCGATATCGCTCAGTGGCGTCTGTATGGGGATGGCGACAAGGGCAGAGAGGTCAGAGAGGTCATGGAGAAGAGAGTGCGGCAGCTGCATGTCACCTTTATCGGCGCTCCAACCATCCCACACATCGCCACCTTTTGCACTTCAATGCTAGAGAGTATGGCGACGGCCTTGGACAGCTGCCCGCTTTTGCAGCGCGTCACGTTTGTCATGGAATTTTTCTCGTCTAGCACTCAGGTGTACACTCATCTGCGGGAGCAGGGGGAGGGGGCAGGACAGAGATTTTCCATCTCCGTCACCGCTGCCACCGTCACCACTGCCAACGACAAAGTGACAGTCACGATGAGTCGACCTTCTGGCGTGTCTGCATGAAGAAATGCGTTTGCTGGCCTCGTGTATGCCGTCCGTGTCCGTGAGAGTGTGTTTTGTGTGTCCGTGTGTGTGTTTTGTGTAAGTGTTTTCCTCTGTCGAGTGTATGCGATGCTGGTGGACGTATTTTTTCCAGAGAGACCGATGGATGGATCGACACATCCAAGTTAGTTACTTGGACGTATGATTCGAATGCATGAGGGGGGGCGGGGGAGAAGTTTTGTCGATGATGCATCCATCGAGTGTGGCTGCCGCCGACAATCATGTGACTGTGGGGTTCGTCGGTGTCTGGATGAGTAATACGTGTGCGTGTGCGTGACGCGACGTGGTGTTTTTGTCAACCAACCGCAATGACTGATTGACGAGTGCGGTCGGTGGGATTCGTTTTTGGCGTGTCTGTGCGTGTCGATGACCAATTCCCTCGTCAGTGAGCGACTGTTTCTGCCAGGAGATAGCCAGAATGGCTACAGCTGTCTGGGACAGGCTCACGAGGTTCAGTGTCTCTTCTTCCCCGGCCGATGTTTATGAGGTAGGTGTAATGCCTTCTTGTCAACCGCCCAGCCCCTGATGCATGAGAGCAGTCGGTGTCATCTTTTTTTTTCCGCGTCTGCGTGTGTGTGTCTCACCAAACGTGAGATGTCGTCAGTGAGTGATTGATGAAGGAAGATACATACCTGGAGGCCTTGCTGTGTGTGCGACCTTATGAAATAAAGGCTGATCGCACAAGCACCACAGTCAGCAGGAGATAAGCTGATGGCCAACCCGTTCTTTCGATGTCTGTTATGGTCCATTCTTTCGATGCCATTCATCCACAGACAGACAGACAGACAGACACTGTCAGACAGACAGCGGCACAGACAGGCAGCCGCTGTCTGGCTGATAGTGTCTGTCTGTCTGTCTGTCTGTGAGGTGGAACCCACGTGATTGCAATATGTGCCGTGTGGATGGACGATTGATTGATTGATCAATTCTTCCTGGTCTGCATGCTTGAAGTGTGTCCACGCAGCTCAGGACATGGTCGATAAACCCACGAGCACGGATACACCACACACGTTACGATATCCACATGCTGCAGCAAGCCCTCTACACCAGCCCCTTACCGCTTCGTTGGCTCGTTAGGCGACAGACACATACACGATATTTGACAGGAAAACGTCAGACAGAGAGGCCGTATACATCACAGGGAATCGACAGGCAGGCCCGGTTGACCGCCTCACAGCATGCCCACACCACACGATGGCCTCACGAGAGCGACGAACAAAACGGCTCACATCATGCGATAGAAGACGGAGAAAATGAGTGACGAGAGACACAACAGGACAGATGGATGGACAGTCCCGCCCCTCCCTGGACAGTCCCGAGGACCCTGCACGCGGTCGGGGTCCTCGTCTTTGCACCACCTGACCCTCCGACCCTCGGCCCACTCGCCCACACGCCTCTCGCCCTTGGCTGCACAGCAACAGGAAGGGAGAGGAAAACCTGAGTGACGGCCGCTCTCGTGTGTCCTCTCTCTTGTCCATTTCATATGTACCTGTGGTGTAGATCCCTCTCCCGTGCTGCTTGCCGTTGCGCCATCCCCCCACGTACTTGCTGCCACTCGGCCATGTGAATGTACCCTGAGGCAGGCAGCCAGGCAGGCAGGCAGGCAGGCAACATAAGAGAGGTGGTCCGGTCGCACTGGCCGGCCGTGATGTACACGTATGTCATTGGTTGGCTGCTTACGATTCCCTCCTTTTGGTCGTTTTCGTACTGTCCCGAGTAAGATCTGCCGTCGGGCCACGTGAAGGTGCCCTCGCCGTGCAGGCGGTTCTTCTTCCACTGGCCGTCGTACTTGCGACCGTCAGACCACTTGTACACGCCCCAACCCTCAATGTCGTCGTCGTAGAAGCCGCCGTCATACACAGAACCCTAAGGGACACAGAGGACACACCAACACACAGAGCAGGGAGGGATGGTCAATTGCTGGCTGTCTTGTGCGTGTGCGTGTGCGTGTCTTGCTCACGTCTGCCCACGTGAAGGTGCCCTCTCCGTGTTTCCTTCCGTGTGAGTACTGCCCCTGGTACTTGGCGCCGTCTGGCCACTCCTCAACGCCTCTCCCGTGCTGCTTGTCCGATTGCCACTGACCCTCGTACTTGCAGTAAGATCCCCCCATCAGACCAGACAGGGAGGCGACGCATCAGTCAGCCATAAATAGTGCAGGTGTTTTGTGTACTTCACATGACATACATACTTGCATCCGTCTGCGCGTTGGTAGAGCCCGTATCCGTGTGCCTTGTCTTCAAACCACTCCCCCTCATACACGTCACCATCAGCTGAGCGATTTAACCAGCAGACAGACCCACCAAACAACACAACGGCAGGGAGAGGTCGGGTCGGCTGTGGGAAGGAACGTTTTCTACTTGTGTGCCCTGCCCTGCGTGTGAGTTGCCTACCTTCAACGAGTTTGCCGTATCCCTGTCTCTTGTCGTTGACCCACTGCCCTTCGTACATGGCCCCGTCAGCCCACGTCTGGACACCAAAACCATCGCGAAGGTCACCCTGAAGGAACCAACAACACGACACACACACACGGAGAGAGAGAGAAGCAGTCACGCATGGCGTGTGCGTGCGTGTATCGGCATCACGTTTGGGTCAGCGAGCCACTGTCCCTTGTAGACAGCCCCGTTGTCGAATGTCATCTCCTTGAACATCCGCGGGCCGCTCGTGCCGTGGGTGGCGCTGCCCACCGGCGTGTGATTGCCACTCAACGGACCTCCATTCAGCCGACCAGACATCAGTGCGCCGTCAGCCCCTCGAGCCGACTTCATCGCCTCAACCTGACGGAAACACCACCACCCACAGACACATAGCAGATCATCTCAGACAGACAAGAGCGTGTTTGTGTGCGGTGTGGTTGTGTTGACTTTGCGCACCTCGGGATGCTGTGCCTGCGTGTCAATGAAGGCCAAGCTGAGAGTCATCATCAGCAGTGCAGCAGCACACATGGAGTGATGGGCCATCGCGTGGACGGGAAAAGAGTCAAGAGAGTCTTCTTGTTGAGTCCAGCCAGATGCAGAGGCAGCAGATAGACAAACAGCGAGACAAGAGGGAGAGATGAGTGACTGTCTGTCTCTCCGGCCAGGCCAACCATCATACAGTAGATCTCTGCGCTCAAACTGCTTGGACAGCTCAGATCCCTTCCTCAGGGGCTTCTCTCCGTTTCCGCCCGCCCTTAGCGCTTCCTTCCTGGCGAGCTAAGAGAGCCAGCCCTCCCATATCGTATGTGATCACCGAGCGGTGGAGAGATAACTCGTGGCCAAGGTGAGGGCGGCAGGGAGGCCTAGAGGTACGCTACCGATCTGCAATGCGGCTGGTGCAGAAGGAAGGGCACATTCCCATGTGAGAGGCAATTGGTGAGATGAAGCGTCATGATTCATGGTCCCCTGCATCCGTGTGACTTCCGTGTGTTGTTGGCTGCAGAGATGGCGGCGGGTTCCTCTCTCTGGTGGTGTGCCCAAGTGCGGCGTGTGTTATCTATCACACACAGACTCACACCCAGGTGCAGACATGCGGTGAGTGAGCAATGAATGGTGCACACAGACTCTCAGAGCTGAATGACGTGGACATGCCGGACCTGTCAATGCCGCCATTGTTGATGCAGGACATTCCGGATGTTTGGAGTGCGTCGGAGAGCTCATCCGCCACCGCCCCCACGGCCTTCGTGCTGTATGCTGCCCTACATGCAGGTACTCACACGCATACAGACACACACACACACACACACACACACACAGAGAGAGAGAGAGAGAGAGGGACATCACACTGGCGTAGTGCTGCCTTCTCTCTTTGTGTGTGCATCGACTGCTGGATGGATCAGAGCGAATACTCAGGAGGCTGCGGTGCGTCCCAACTACTTGGCACAAGAGTGTGTGGCGATAGTGCAGACCAGTGCACTGGGAGGCTCTGTGCGGGCCAACGTCAAGAGGTGAGGCGTAAAAATCGACTCATGTATGCCCATGCTGTATCTTGACCGATGATGCTTGGTGCAGGTGGGTGCTGCCGCTGGTCGGCGTGCTCGTGTCGATCATTGTGTCCGTGTGCGGCTCCGTGCTGCGCGCGTCGGCCTCAGTGTTGGTGTGGGTCCTGTTGGCCATCGTCAGGATGACGAGGGCTGCCCTGGTACTCACACACGAACATTCTTTGCATTCGCATGCAGTGGGTGGATTGTCGCATTCCATCTTGTGGTTGTGTCGTGCAGGTCCGTCTGCCTGCCGGCACGTCACTCACACCTTCGCACTACATTGCCCTGCTTGATATGATCGACGGCAAAAGAGGGCTCAAACTTCTCTATCGGTGCGAATCGGACGTATGCATGTGACTGCAACATCAGTAACTGGCCATTCCTCCTCCTGCCGCCCCGGCTGTGTGTGTCAGCTCGTCGCGTGACGGCACAAGTGTATGACGATCTGCTGCGCTGTATGGGCGACATGACCGGCCTGGTGTTCATCATACGCAAGGACCTATACGTCTTCGGCGCCTTCATCAGTGCCGGCCTGCTGCTGTCCGATGCCCTAACGATTGCCGCATGTACCACAGTGATGTGGCATTTCTCACTGGCCGGCCACTTCGCCACACCGACCAAAATCGATTTCACACGAGTGCAGCAGTCTGTGTGGGTGGCGGGGAGCCAGGAAAGGGCGTATAGTGCGAGTATGTCCATCGGTGGGTGTCTGTGGCTGGGGTTGGGCTGCCGTGACCATGGCGGCAAGACTGCTGCCGACATCCGCAGCTGCCGTCAGTACATCTCCCACTTCTCTATGCCTGGTAGCTACACGGGAGTGAGGGATCGCCTTGGCGATGCGGTGCTGGGTGGGTCGCGTGCCTTCATGGCGGACGAGATAGAGGTGCTGCATTTGATGGAGCAGTGATCGGCCAGTGGTCGGATTTTACTCCTCTTTCCCGCTCGATCTGTCCCAGCTGTACATACGTGAGGACTGTGTCGATGTCTAGCGACGTGTGTGTCGTTGTGATACGTGTGGGTTGCCGCCATGAGTTGAGACTTGAGGGGGGGGAACGTACATTGACGTGTAAGATATCCATGACATGGGACAATCACGCAATAACCAGAAATCGGCAACAACAACAACAAATAAATAGACTGACGCAGCGCACAATCCACCGCGATAAACATATCAACAAACACCACCGCCATGTCGTGCACATTCATGGACAAATATCAGTCAGTCGACATGACATCGGGCGTGTCGTCTCCCTTGTGGATGACGGGCATCATGACCGAGTGCGGATGCAGGCCCATCGACGCACTCCCAGCCGTCCCGACCGACGACACACTCTCCCTCTCCCTCTCCCTCTCCCGTGCCCTCCCCTTTCCTTGCACAGAAGACACCTGCACAGCATCATCCACACATACACGCCCGACTGCCTAGCCCCATCTCTCTATGCCTCTCTCCCTGTGCCTACCGGTGGCAGCATTTCATCAGCCGAGAGTGGCGGTATTCGTCTCTCCGACACGTATGGGCTGGTGGGGTTGGAGCGTCCCTCGAGGTTGGCCATGACGGCCCCGATGACCATTGATGAGTCGGTGACTCTGCGGCGCTTGGACGAGCTGGGCGACCCCGATGCTGCGGCCGGTGCTGCGGGGCTGGGCTTAGCACTTCGCTCGGAGCGGGCTGTGTGCATAGAGAGAGACACGTACACATGTGTCTGTTCTTCGTGGTTTGGGTACCAGGAGAAGTGGGTATATTGTCAGGCTGATTGCACACAGACACACACACACACAAACACACAGACAGAGAGATAGAGACATGACACTGGCGTAGATGTGCACACATGTCTCTCGGCTCGGCCCCACCACTCACCCCGGTCATGACGCTCCATCTCCTTCGAGGCGAGTCTACCGACGCGTAGCTCGTCGGCGATGACGGCAACTGCACGGATGGATTTGTACACACTGGGTTCTTCCCCTCTGTGGTCTGCATTCATACTGTCAGTGGGCTTGCGAGCGACGCCCTTCGTCTGTGAGGCATCAGCTTGACGTTGCCGTCGGGCGTCAGCTGGGATAGACACTCCTGGAAATCCTCAAAAGCTGGTGGTCGATCATCGATTGGGACACAAATCGATCACCCATTTGTCTTTGTTTGTTTGGGCCGGATCATTGCTTACAGACGTATCCGCTCAGCGACTTGTCGACTTCCCTGATCAGCCCGCAGCAAAAGTCCGTACGGGCTGTGCTCGAGCTGTCCACACAGGTGCACATACATACCCGTGTACAGGAGCACCCGTACACAGAGAGAGATGGGTGCACTTACCTCTTGCCAGGGTAGAGGACTTCCATGAGGTCCTCGACAGATATCCTGCCGTCGCCGTCGATGTCCATCATCGCAAAGGCAGTCTGAACGCATTTGCTCGCATGGTGTGTGTGTGTGTGTGTGTGTGTGTGTCAGTTGCAGACACACCCGTATTCTGTCTTTGTTGAGCAAGATTGATCGGTCGCAGGACGCCTGCAGGAACTCCGTGTAGCTGCACGCACACAATACAAGCATGCACGGAGCGACACACACACACATATACATGTGGGTCCATCCATCCATCGACACCCACCTGATTGTGCCGCTCCCGTCGACATCAATCGCCTGTATGCCATCCATCCGTGCACACGAACATGGGCGCGTGTTTCTCTATCCCCGCCACCTCTCGTCGATGTGTACGTACTTGGTAAGCAGGCTTGAGCAGTGTCTCGTCAACATAGGGCAGGTAAGAAGTGAAGAATTGACAAAACTCAGAGAAATTGATCAGCTGGACAAGCAATCACAGACGAGTGGAGGGATACGTACGAGTGAATGCATTGATGCAGGCTCACGCACCCCGCTGTCGTCTTCGTCAATCTCGCGGAAAGCGCCGAAGATATCTGCAGACATGCAAGAGTGGGCAATGAATGTGAACACCTCGTTGTTCGTCTCACCTTGGCTCTCCTTCTTGGTCACCAGGTGTCTCGTAATCACCAGCAGCACCGTCTACAGACACACACACACACGCACGTGTGATGGGATGTGAGTGTGTGCGGACTTGTGTACTTGTTGGAACCGCAGTGGTGCGCTGAATGTGGTCATGTTGTGCAAAGCCGCCAGCAAGACCTGCTCCTTCACTCTTTGGGGCGAACTCTTCTCGTGTTTCTCAAACCTATGGATGTGCGCTCGAATACGCGTGTTCAGATCAGTGTTGGTTGGGAGACATGACATCATTACCAGGGGTGCTTCTGTGCATCACTCGCACTCATCCGCTTCGACGGGTCTCGCTCGAGCAACTGCACATAGACAATCGTGTCTCCCTCCACTCATTCGCCAGTGTGTGCATGGGTACCTACTTTCAAGATGAGGTCTTTGCACTCCGGAGTGAAGGGCAGCCACTTGGTGCCCGACAAATCCACAGGCGCATTCAAAATCTTCTCCTCTGTTGTGGCCATACACATACACACCATCGTGTGTGTCTCCATGGTTGCCTGCGTTCCTAACTCCCCCGCTTACGTATTTGCTGATCGTCTGCGCCCCAGAAAGGCGGGTGGCCCACCTGTATATGCATATGCATGTCCCTCTATTTGTGCATGCGCATGTGCCCATGCGTACCAGCATCATGTAGAGCATGACGCCGCAAGACCACTCGTCCACCTTTGGACCATAGCGGTCGGAAAACATCTCGGGCGCTGATGAGCAGAGCAGAGAGCCAGCGAGAGACACATCGCGGCAGAAAGAGACGAGAAATGACACCGGGATGTATGCATCTTGGCGTGTGTGTATACCCATGTAGATGATGGTGCCGCATTCGCCCTCCATGGCATTCTCTTTGTCCTTCGCGTAGCGAATCGCTGTGCCGAAGTCTATCAGCTGTATGCACACACATGGACGTGCGGCTGTGTGCGCCCTGTGCGTTTCACTCTCTTCCTCTGTGAGTGTCTGCGTGTTGTGAGGTTCTCACTTTGATGATTTGCTCTTTTTCGCTGTCAAAGAGAATGTTCTCCATCTTGATGTCTCTGCAGCGTATGTGCGACCATGATGCATCCATCCACCCACCCACACGTTTGTATGTGCGTAAGTATGTGCGTATGCATACCGATGGCAGATGAATCGGTCGTGGCAGCAGCTGACGGCACTCAGCACCTGCATCCAATGAGTTGAATGAATCCGTGTGGGTACGTGTGCACGTGCAGTGCATTGGAGGGGCCTTGTATGCTTCCATGCCTGTTTCAGGATCGACGCTGCTTCCGACTCTTTGAAGTTCCTCTGCAAAAACCTCTGCACACATACGCACAGCCACAGAGAGGTGTAGGAACGCGTTCACAAGGCAGGTCAAGGGGATTGCTGTTCGTGCCTTGAATATCTCCCCGCCTGTTGCCAATTCCATGACGCAGTAGTAGTTCTCCTCGTCTTCAAAGAGTTCGTGCACCTGGGGGAGCCCGTACACATTACACATTAGCGGCAAGAAACTGTCTTTATCCGAAATGTGATTGATAACCTTGAGGACGTTGGGGTGGTCGAGCTCGTTCATGAATGCGCACTCCCTGATGAAGTCAGTCGTGTCGATGTCCTCCTTGGCCACCTGCTTTATCGCTGCAAACATACACAGAGAGAGGGGTAAGCACAGCACAGCACAGCGCAGCACAAACATGAGACACGAAGGCAGACACCCACATTGAAAAGACCTTTACCCCTCTTCTCCTGCAGCAGTTTGTGTCTCGCCTCATAGACCGTCCCAAAAGCACCACTGGCCAACTTTTTCCCTGCATCCACATGCCCCATTTGATGTCCACAATCAGACCACACACACAGATAAGTCGTACCCATGACATAGACGTCGCTGAGCTGCGTCTGGGCGGTCTTCCGTATGCTGCCCACATGTATCTATACGCACACACAATCGCACGTGTGTCTCTGTATGCGCCTGTCTGTGTGCCGACTTCCGTGTGTAGGTACGTTGTCTGAAGAGAGGAATCGGCTGCTCGCACGCCTGGTTGACGGCGCGCCATCAGCGGGCACCTGCAGTAACCAGAGCGACACACGCAGACAGACCGAGAGGCAGGTGCACCCATCCGTCCGTCCGTCCATCCATCCATGTGTGTGTCTGTACCTTGAACAATGGGTCATGATCCACCTGTATGGCCACCGAGTAGGCCTTGGGCTGCACCGTCGGCTAAACACACATCAGGGAGGCACACACATGATGTGTCCCTCCCTCCCAGTCCGCGCATCCATACACACAAACGTGTACTAACCTGTATGCCGAGTGCGGTCCTTGCCGACACCTGGATGCATCAAACACGCCCACACCATCCGTCTTTGCCCCCACAACGTACACACGATGAATGAGTGCATGGCACGAGGGTGCACCAACCAGTGGTGTGGCTGCCTTCTTCGCAATGTCGGCTGCCTTTGCCGATATGCAGCCCATCACGCCTGCAAGACACACACATACACGCATGCTTGCTGCACAGAGGTAGAGAACACGACATCTCCTTGCGTCTGTATGTGCTTGCTCGTTGTTGTGTTGCTGGGGCCGGTGTGTTTCGCTGTGCTGTTTCGTGTGTGTCACCGCAATGGTGTACACATGCTCTGATCTCTTCACGCCAGAAACCACCGGATTTCAGCTCGCGGAGGCCTGGGGGCTGGCCCCCCGTCCCTTCTTGAAGATTTCGTGTGCGCTTTGGGCCATTCAGAGACCTATCCTGATGAAGAGGAGTACCGTTGAGTATCTTGACGCTGAGTTGCTTCCGGTCAGAATGCGTGCCTTCCGCGGATTCGAAATTCTTTTCTCAGTGTTCTCACTCGTTGTTGCAGGGCGCGACTGGTGCAGCAGAAAGAGAAAGGCAAGAAGACGTCAACCACGTGACTGTGGAGCAAGAAGAAGGCGAAGCGGTCAGAGATTATAAGAGATGGAAGTCTTTCACCCTCGGTGCACACCGCTTTCTCTTTCGCAATACATGCAGGGCGCAGGCGAACAAAATGACGCCAATGACGTCACTGTGCAGCCAAATCCCCATCGCGTCGGATTCCAGCACGAGACTTGGCGCTCAGAAGAGACCCTACCGTCGGTTGTTCACGAGAAAGAGCGCTACGTGGCTGAGATGGGATTCGTGCGGGACGCGCTGATCTCTCGTCAGGACATCTATACATACCGTAGGCTGATGCATACATATTATACGCTCAAACGATCGGTCTCTTTGCTGCTTGCAGTGGCACTTGCGCCTCCTATTAGTGCGCTGGCTGCCGCCCGAGACCTCCGTCTGTCGCATGCTTCGCAGCGTCCTGTGCTTTTTCGGCATGTTCTGTTAGAGCACCCTCGGCACTACTGGATCCTTTATTGGATTATCAGTTTGACGCAGATAATCACACCGTTCGGCCTCCTATTCTGTGAGTACCAGGAACACTTCTCATGTGCAGCACTTGTGGCGTGATTTCTTGTTACAGATGCGACTTATGGCGGCTGGGAGAAGTTTGAGGGGGGCGACACTTTCACTCTTCCCTTTTCGTACACGGTCAACACTTACATTCCTCTGATAGCTCTCACGCGACTTCTCTCGGGGCTTTTATTTCTCATCAACTTCAACAATGCAATCATGGTGTTGGAGATGTCGTGCGAAGGACAAAAGCTCACATGCACTGAACCTTTCCTTTGTCTCGCAGGACGTAATGCGGCAGGTCTATTATCGAGAGATCTGCAAGAAGTTTCTGGATCCGGTCAATCGCTGGCTCTGTCCAGGCCAGACAGAGTACTCATCGACCGACGGCGTCACCTTCATTATCGAGCCTCTGCAAACAGGGAAAAACACAATGAGGTCCATCCTTGAGTCTTGTCATCTCGCCGATTCGGATCCCGGAAGGTCAAAAAGAGCAAATTTCAGATGGCGGATACTGAAAGATGGTGAGAGACACCGAAGCGCCCCACGATTCCCGAAGAGCACTTTCGTTGTATCCGAACACGTGCAGGTGTCTTTCTGAACTGGATGTTGACATGGTCTCTGACATGCGTTGCTCTGCCTCTGATCTTATGGCTTGAAGAAGACCCTCAAGATGTGATTCTCAACTCACTGGCCTTCAATTTCATTCTGAATCTGGTGGGCTGTCGGATGAGGAACGAACAATGTGCCCCGGGAATAGAGACACGTGATTTGTGTCTTTCAGGATGATTTGGGGTTGACACAACAAGTCCTACTCTTCGAGAAAGAGCATGTCGACTTCTGCTTTGCAGAGGTCAAGAAGAAGTTTGACCTTTTATGTGCAAAGTTTGAGGAGGCTTGCAACAAAGTCATCGACACCTCTGGGAGGGCTGGTTTCGTGAAGGCCTACAGCCGAATCACTGACAGGTTGGCGGCTTGCATCACGCATGTTAACCCAAAGTGACGCCAGTGTGTGTGATATGCAGGCGTCCGCTGTCGAGCGACTGCCCCAAAAGTCTCTCTCGAGACGAGCATGCGATGCTGTGTTCTATCGTCTACATTCTACGCAGCTCCTGGAAGCACCGACAAAATGCGTTTATCGATAGATTCGTATACGCAGGTAGATAGACTCTCATCTGACAAGGCGCTCTTGTGTCTCTCGGGTGATGTATCGCCTCTGCAGTGGCCATTCTCATTACCCTAACGTTCTGCTATCCGCCGTACTTCATGCGCTCCCACTTTATCGGCTGCTGCATCGTCCTGTACGTGGCGTTGGCCCTTCTTCTTTCCAGTAAGCCATGAGCGCACATTAATGTTTCGGTGCCTACCATGCACGAATGCGGCTACTCTCAGAGTGGCTTGGGGGATGGCGATGGAGCCCTTGTATCGAAAGTGTGAACGGACAAGCTGCGTGTTGTATGTGTGCTCATACACTGACTGCATCGATCGTCTGTCCATTTGTTTCTTAGGATGGCGAGCCAGCGACCTCTTTTGGCGGCTGAGACGCACCGACTCGAGTGTGGAATCAGGAGGCAGTAGCCCAATAAGTCCGGCCGGTCCAGGAACCCAGCTCACCCCGCTTGCCCAAGCCAAATGACGGCATGGCAAAAGGGCGCCAAAAAACGGGCTGTTGCCAGGAATCGGTGTCCATGTGAGATAGGAATGGCGTATTACGATGACTGCCATGAGAGCGACGGGAAGCTGTGATGTTGTGTCGGTGCGTCGAGTATGTCAGTGAGACATCTGGATGTGAATTGCTGTTGAGAGACATATCCATGGGTTGACGGCCAAGCGTTTGTTGAGGGCGTCATAAATAGGCACACACGCGATACATTTGAAGATATGTACACACGTGCACGTGATGTGTCTTTCCGTGTGTGTCCTTGAGCGAGTTCATGCAGTGCCTGACAGACAGAAAGGCAGACAGACTGACAGACGGACAGACGGACAGACAGACAGACAGACGGACATACAGACAGACAGACCGACCAACCGACAGACAGACAGCACCCGTCCCTCTCGAAGCGATGTCGGCTGCCTTTGCCGATGGGCAGTCAAAGGCAGTCCATTCACGTGAATGGCCATGCGATTTTTGCGACGACAGAGCGAATGCCGTGGGGGCCAGCCCCCAATCCGTGCGCGTCTCGCTCGAGATCCAGACATCTAAGGGTTGCTTGCAAGGGATGCAAACGACGATGAACCCCCCTGATGAATACGCGAATGACCACATCCTTCCGGTAAGGCGACGTTCTTCTCCCTCCCGCTCGGCGCTGAACCTCGAGCTCATTTCTCGTGTTGCAGGGCACGGCAGATGCACCAGAAGCATTGGAAGGGGACCAACAAAGCACCAACGATGTCACTATGCAGCCAGGGATCCGTCACGTCACTGTGCAGCCGCCAAATGATCATGATGAGCAGGACGAAACGGACGAGGAGCCCTCATCGGTCGCCGACGAGAAGGGGCGGTACCTGCATGAGCTGGGGTACGTCCGGGACGCCTTGTTATCTCACCAGGACATCTACACATACTGTAAGAGCTGATGATGACATACGTTAACTCATAGCGCAACGGCAGGCAGAGTCTGTCGGTCTCTCATGAAACGAACTGCTGCTGTAAGAGCTGATGCATATATGTTGTTAGGCGTTGTCGCACCTGTGTGTGTGTGCAGTGGCACTTGCGCCTCCCATCGGTGCCATGGCCCTTGCTCAGGGCCGCCGTCTGTCGCACGCCTCGCAGCGCCCTGTCTCTCTGAGACGTGTCTTCAGAGAGCACCCCTTTCATTACTGGATCCTCGACTGGATCATCAGCCTCGTCCAATGGACTGCGCCGATCATCTTGTTCTTCAGTAAGTAGGCAAGAACGGCGACTCATCTATCTATCCGTCGGCATGGCGGTTGTTGTGTGTTCATATCTGTGACATCGGTCGGCAGCTGCGCTTTTTGATGACCTTTGGGAGAAGACTGAGGAAGGCGTCCCCTTGACTCTTCCATTCTCATACACCGTCAAAGCGCACATACCTCTGATAGTCTTCGCGCGACTACTGTCGGTGCTCTTATTCCTCAGCAACTTCAACAACGCCATAATGGTATACAACTTCACAGGAAGAGACACCATAAACCAACCAACAACAAAGGCTACCGACTCAACTGCGGTTTCCCTTTGGCACAGAGTATGATGCGGCAGGTTTACTACTGGGAGATCTGCGGGCAGTTCCTGGATCCACTCAATCGCTGGCTCTATCCT
Source organism: Vitrella brassicaformis (assembly GCA_001179505.1). Taxonomy (NCBI): domain Eukaryota; family Vitrellaceae; genus Vitrella; species Vitrella brassicaformis. The sequence goes on along the minus strand of CDMY01000802.1, from coordinate 102,884 downwards.
GGGCAAACCGAGTACTCGCCAACCAACAGCATTCAATTCGTTAGAGCCCCTCTGCGCAAAGAGAAGACGGAGAAGGCAAAAGAGGCGAAGAACATTAGGTGGCGCATATTCAAGAAAGGTGAGCCATGCAAGTTTGCTTTGCTGCGTACATCTTTTGCTTGCACGTGTGCATGCAGGCATTCGGACAAACTGGACGCTTACATGGGTTCTGCTATGCATCGTTTTGCCTTTGATCTTGTGGCTCGAGCTGAACCCCCAAGATGTGATTCTTAATAGTTTGGCCTTCAATTTCGTTCTCAATCTGGTCGGCCGCATCAAAGAAGAAACGAACACTGAACAGCGGGCCTACCCTACAAGGGGGAGTGAGAAGATGCTCATATATGTCATCTCAGGATGACCTGGGCGACACACAGCAAGTGCTGCTGTTGAAGCGCGACCATGTGGTTTATTGCTTTGCGGAAGTGACCCGGAAGTGGGACCTTTTGTGTGTAAAATTCGAGGAAGCTTGCAATAAAGTCATCGCCAGTTGTGGGACAGAAGGCTTTGTGCAGGCTTACGGTCGAATCACTGACAGGTCGGCTTGCTTATACGATGGTGGACGGGAGACACGAATGTTTGGGTGGATGGTTGAGGTGTGCAGATTTGTTAATGAGTCGATCGACTGCCCTAAGTGCCTTTCACAAGACGAGCACGCGATGCTTCGCTCCATCATCGAGACGTTGCGCAGCTCCTGGGAGCAGCGGCGACATCTCTTTGTTGATGGATATGTGTACATCGGTACGTGCGATCGATTGCTGCTGTTGTGTACTAGTGTGTTGTGTGTCTCGGCCTGCTGCAGTGGGCGCTCTGATCGCTGGGACATTCTGCCATCCGCCTTACATCCGGCGCTACGATTTCATCGGCTTCTACGCTGTGTCGTACCTTGTTCTGGGGTTTTGTCTTTCCGGTAAATCAACACACATGTGTGTCTCAACCGTCTCCTCCTACGGTTCCCATCGCTCTTTCCTCAGAGTGGCTGGGAGATTGGAAATGGGGCCGTTACACTTTCACCGGAGGTACAACAACGGAGCTGAGGAGTGCTTTCTTAATCATGCTTGTATTTTGTTCGTCCAGGGTGGGAGTCGAGACGGAAGCGACTGCGTCGCGTCAGCCCGGACCAATGGCATCAGCCCGGTGTCACAGGTTCTGGTGAGAGCAGCCCGGTCACTCCTGTGAGCCCGGTGACACGGCTGATTCCGGTTAGCCGAGCCAGATGAATGGATGGATCACTGCCCTTGCAATTGTCGTCGGTGGATGTGACGTGATGTGCTGCCGTGATGGTACCAACTGGGGTGCTGGTGGTGAGACACATGTGATATGGTTGACTGACGGCCAAGCGTTCCTTGATGGGATGGGTCACAAATACGCACGGGCACGCAGTGTCTGTCTGTCACACACAACACAGTACACTTGAATACACACGTGTGTCATTGATCTCTCCGCGTGTGTGAGTGTCCTCAATTGAGCGAATTTATGCACTCAGATAGACACGCAGATGGATGGACGGATGGACGATACATACGCAGATAGATACACACACCTCTGTGTGGCGTGGAGAGAGAGGGGAGGCAGGGAGGGAGGGAGGGGCAGCTGAGTGGCTGTGGGTGGACAGGGGGGTGGGCAGATAGATGAGTGAGTCAGTGGGTGAGTCACTTGATTCGTGTTGAAACGCGTGACCGAAAAATGACTCATAGATAGACTGACAGATACACACATGACGATAGATAATCATCATTACACCATGAAGGAATCAATGAAGGGCAAACCAGAGAGAGGCGGGCACACGGAGAGAGAGACAGCGCACACGGCCACGCACCCACACAGACAGACAGACAGACATACTAATGCTTTGCAGTATGTACAATCCAATCAATCGCCACCGCCCACACGGACCACAAGGCACCTCACTCACCTTTCCATCCATCCACTCCATCGCAGCCGCACACGCACACCAAGGGGAGGGAGGGGAGAGCGAGATAGATAGAAGGGGACGCCACCTGTACACTCAGTGGGCGCATGCCGCATGCGTCAGTGACACATGCATAGAATGTGCCGAGATAGATATAAGTAAGTCCTCCCTCCCTCTCCGTGTCTAGCTAGCTAGCCACCCAGCCATTACGTACGTAAGTCAATTTGCCGACCGACCCATCCACTCAAGAAGCTTAAATGAGCAAGACAGATCGATGAGCATGAGTGACATCCACGCACCAGCCAGCCACCCACATGGCTGGCTGGCTGGCTGGGTGTCCACGTACGACGCCCATACACCACACCACGCAAAGAGGCCCGCCCCCCACAGAGAGTGCGTGTGTGTGTGCTGGAAAAACCCGGCAGGACACCACTGACAGACAGACGAACAGACGAACAGGCCGACGGTCGACAGAGAGGTGGGGAACGGAAAGAGCAAAAGCGATGGAAACATGGCTGACTGACAGACAGACGGCGAACAGGCGAACAGACGAACGGCACATGACTCACACCAGACAGACAGACAAGCAAGCGGAGAAGAGACAGCCGGGGAGCAAAGAAGGTTATGACCGAGACAGACAGACAGGCAGACAGACGGACAGGAATGAGTGTGTGTGTGTATGTGTGTGTGTAAGTGGGCGTCAGACGTGCACACCGCCCACAAAAAGATACACGGAAATGACCAAAGAGCTCTCACTCGCTCAACCCCCATGTGGTCTGGCCCATTCCTCATGTACCCGCCCCCCTCCCCCACAGGAATAATGAATGCACGCATCAGCGCACCGCCCACGGCCATCCCTCCCTCTCTCCATCTTCCTTCCCCGCGCGCACAAATGCAGTGCATGCACATACATACAGACAGACAGACATACAGATAGACGTAGACGTATACTCACAAATCCTCTCATCCCCTCTTTCTTAGCGTCGACTGCGTGCTATTGTGATGTCCAACCGCGGCTCGCCCCCTCTCTCCAGCCGTCTCGGACAGCCAGGCAACAAAGAAACGAACGAGCTTCCTTCCCCCCCTCCCTCTCCCCCTCCGCAATGCGGTTTATTATATATGTATACATATAGGTAGGCGGGCGGGTGCATATGTACACGTGTGTGTATATGTGTGTGTGTGTGTGTACTCACTGCCCGACCGACACAGTGGACTGATAATGCATAATGCATCGATCGCGTTGGTCGCGCAATGGCGCTGCCATGCACGCACCCATCCCTCCATCCCTCCCTCCATCCTATGTCACACGGCCTGTCTGGCATAGCTGCCCAAAATACACAGCAGCACCAGAAACAGCCTGCACACAAACACATGAACCGACACACAGTGGGCGGATGTATGTGTGGGTGGGAGGGCCGTTTCGCTTACGTGACGATGTCGTAGTAGAGACAGAAGGCCGCAAACACATAATCATCCGGTGTGAACACAAACCTGAACGAGAGCACCAACCACATTCGTCGTGGGTGTGCGTCTGGAAATATGTGTGTGTGTGTGTGTGTGTGTCAACTATACCTACCTGCTGTGTCCGCCCCCCACGATGGCCTGCGTGTCGTACACAATAAACCCCGAAAACAACAAGGCCAACAGACACCCTGAACACACACACATCCATCCATCCATCCATCCCATGAGTTGCTGCCTGTGGATGTGTGCGCGCGTCTGTGCGCGTGACGGACGTACCCCATACAGTTTCCATGCGGATCTTCTGCCCCAGCAGAGTGAAGGTCAACACGAAGAACACGACTATGGTCGCGAGCGCCAGTATCAGAGATAACTGCACACACACACACACACACATTGCCGAGTGAGTCCACACACACAGCAGACAACAAACAAGGCGTGCGCGTGATTACATACATACCCTGGTGCCGACTTCTTTGCTTCTGACAAGACAGGCGCTCAGTGTCATGACCAAGACCACACTCGCCGTGCCCGAGAAGGCCAGCTGCACACACACACACACACACACACACAAACAAACGCACAATGGCAGCACACGAATGGATGTGTGAGCACACAATGTGAGCATACCAGCAGTATGGTCGACGAGAGCTGGGCACAGGCAAGACCCAATATCACTCCTACACACACACACAGACACACACACACACACACACTTAGGTCCTCTGCGCGCTTGTATGTTGGTGGGATGCGCCAGTTGGTGTCACTGTGTGTCTGTACCTACCTTCGCATGCAGTGAATATGGCGAGCAGGATAAAGTTTTGAGGGAAGAGGCGCACACAGTCGGCAAAAAAGGCCATCGAACACAGAGACGCCAACCTGAATGCACAGCACACGTCAATGGCATGCACACGTGCGTGTGAAGGATGTGTGGGAAGGAGTGCCTCTCTGCCTGCGTAGGTACCAGAAGACGGCAATTCCGATGAGGAACCACTTGCTGCTTTTCGCAAAGGCCGACGCACGCGGATCTGAAGCGAGCACACACACACAAAGGGAGCACACAGAGCACACAGACAGACGTGCAGCCGTCTTCTGTGTGTCTTAATTGTGTAAATGGGTACCGATGCTGAATACGCTGGCGATGCCGACGGTGACCACCAGCTGCACAAAGATGATCGTGTAAACCTTGAGCGAAAAGGCTGACGTCGACGCACGCACAGCGAGATACAGAGAGAGAGAGAGAGAGAGATCACATGGATGGATGGCTGGCTGGATGGATGGACGGACATGCCTCCTCCTACCTCTTTTGATGTCTTTGGGCATTGTCTTGGTGGTCATGACCTCGACACCGCTCTCTAAATCTATATCGCCCCCACCCCCGCCGCCCTTATGGACACCCTTAGTGTCGCCATTCATGTGCAATGGCGGCATGGAGATCCGCAGGTCGTCGGGCGGCTTGGTCACAGTGATTGTCGGGGGAGCCTTCCGCTGGCTGCTGTGGTGGCGACCGTTGTGGTTGTGCCTGCTGCCGCTGCCGCTGCTGCCATCACGGCTGTGGCCATGCTTGCGTGTCGGTGCGGACACCGATGCGTCAGTGTGTCCGTGGGTCTCCCTCCGGCTGCCGTCCGATTGTTGCCGCACTGACGACACAGGCACACTCACAGCAGGGGCAGGCTCTTGGGGCGGTGAGGCAGGCGGCTGTAGGAACATTCAAGACATGGCACCATACACACGGCGATGAATGCACCCTCCTGTGTGTGTGTGTGTGTGTGTTGGTAGTGTGTGTACCTGCACTCTGTTCTCCTTGAGAGGTGGTGCTGCTGGTGCGGGGGGGAGCGGGGAAACGGCTTGCCGTGCCGCCACCGGCGACACATCTGCACACACCCACACACAGAGACACAACGATCCATCACCACGAATGCACTTTGAAGCATCGCATCAGGTGTTCACTCCCTCACCGTGTTGTCTGAGGGGCGGCGGCTGTTGGGTGTAGTGCTGTTGGTGGTGTGTGAGCATCTTCATCCTGCTGCCCCCCGCCAGCCGCGTGTTGGGGCCTATCTGCTGCTGCTTCGGGACGGGGTGGGTCGACACAAAATGATTGAACTGAGCCAAATTCTACACACACACACACACATACACCAAATTTGAACCAATATGGATGTGCGTGTGCGTGTGTGTGTGTGTGTGTGTATGTACCACAGCGTATTTGTCCTGTGATATCTTGGGCTGCTGCTGCTGCTGCTCGTGGGTGTGAGCAAGCGCAGGGGGGCAGGAGGGGTCAGGATGGGCCTACATGACATGTGCAGACAGACGAAGAATGAGTGAGGACATTCATTCATTCGCACACACAGGTGTACTGACTGTACGGTTGGTGTGTGGGTGTCTGGGCCCGCACTCACTCAACTCACCTGTGTGCTGATTGGCGAGTCGGTGTCGCACTGTATAGTCACCATGGATGTGTTGAGGCTCTCGCGACTCACACTGATAAACTGCGTGGGGGACGCCTCTACCACATCTGCACACATACACGACACACACAGAAACACAAATGCGAATGTGACTGTGCGTGTGTGTGTGGCTGTGGCAGCGAACGTACGTACCCTTGCTGTCCTCCATCCGAGAGGGCAACTTTGTGTCTTGGATTCTCGAGAGGGCCGCACAGTAACTAAGCACACACACGCACAGAGGCAGATAGATACAAACACAGACAGACAGACAGATGCACGTGTCTGCTCGAGAGAGGGAATGATGTGCTTTGCTTTCTCACTCACTCTTGATGCGTGTGTGTCCGCTCATCTGTACACAGATCATCCGCCGGCCTGCACACACAGAGAGAGAGGGAGGGAGGAGCACAAGCACACTGTGAAGGAGTGAAGGACTACAGACACACCCCGGACCGACCAGCACGTCCCCGTACACACCGGCAACCAACGCACACAAGCACACCCACCTCCTCTCGCGTCCACAAGCGTCGTCTCTCCTTCTCTTGTGCCACAAGGACCACATCTACACCACACACGCATTCGCTTTCTCCAACGGTGCCCACACGGCCGTCGTCCCCCCTACCGCCCATACCGTCTCTATCCTCGCTGTCACGGGGCAATCACAAACAAGGCGATCAGCGTACGAGCGTCGCGTCAGTCGCGCGTCAGGTATCTATCACTCACCAGCTCTCCCAAAGAGCGAGGGAGCGAGGAGAGATACAGATACGTATAATCGATCGCACGCCGAAAGACCACCGCAAGGCCTGCATACAAGTGGGTTGGGTCTGTATGCACCGCCGGCAGCTCGTGTGAGTCCTCGAGGGATCAAAACTCATTCAAAAACCGTCGAAGAGCTTGGGTAGGGCATCTGTGAATCCGTTAACAATTGGAGGGCAGGCGGCTTATAAGGCTGGTGGGATCTACGATTGAGGGAAAGAAATTCTCCTCTCGTTTGTCTGTCTGAAGAAGATAAGAAGACTCTGATCCTCCCGTCTCCCGTTCTGAATCAGTCCTTCATGGCGGCCCGTGCCGTGGGTGTCCTGCTGATTCTCTGCTCTGTGGCATGGACGGCTGTCAAGGCACAACAGGTAGACACACACACGCACACCATCCCATTCACTCATATTCATTCTTTTGATGCTCCGGTGTGCATGGCTCGTGCTCAGGTGCATTTGCGTCGTGTGCAGGAGGCCTCCCCGCCTGACGACACGTCGCTGTCTGCGTCAGAGTATGAGGGGCTGCTGGATTTGCTGGGGGGCAATGACACCACACAACTCACCTCACTCTACCGGTAGACACACATCTCATGCCCTGACACGAACAGCTGGCAGATGGCTCTCTGTCTGTGTGCATGTCTGTGTGTGTGTGTGTGTGTGTGTGTAGGACGTCTGTGCACGGCACCACCTACGGCGACCTGCTGGACCGAGTGGGCGACGCGAAGCCTATCGTGTTTGTGGTCAGGAACGGTCCACACGACTTCGGCGTCTATATCAGCAAGGGTCTTCGGCTGCCCGACGATCCGTTCGACAGCCGCGAGTACGAGTCTGATGTGTGGTGGTTCTCACTGGCCGACGCTTTTGGTGGACCGATCAAGATCGAGATCCCACGAGAGGAGCAGTATGTGGCTGTGGCGGGGAGGGAGGGGAATGCGGATGAGTCCGCAAATGTGCTTATCGGTGGGGCTCTGTGGTTGGGCTGGGGTAATTATCCACGAGGGCCTTCTTCCGACATCCGCAGCTGCTTTCAGGTCAGCGACAGCGAGTATGTGCCTGAGGGCTATACGAGGGTCAGAGAGGAGCTTACTGGCAGTGTGTATCTCGGTGGGTATGTAGAGGTGTTGCATGTAGTGCAGTAGTCATGAGTGAGGCGGATGTCTTTTGCGCGTCTGCTGACCACTCGTTCTTTCCTGCTATCGCATGATGCGAATCGCTTTTTTTCTCTCTCTCGTGAGGCCGTTTTGTGTGCACGTTGTGGGAGTTAGTGGCGGTCAATCGGGCCCGCCTGTTGTCCCTGTGACAGAAACGGCCTGTCTGTCTCTCTGTCTGCCTGTCTGCCTGCCTGTCTGTCTGTCTGCTTGGCATGTATGTGTCTCCTTCGAGCCGATCTGGTGGGTGAATGAGAGTGTGTGCGCCTCGACAGGCTTTTTGCTGTCATGGCTGATGGATTGAGCGAATAAATGGCGTCAGTCGGGTTTAATCGACCGAGTGCCTTGTTTGGCTTGTCAGACCGGGAACAAATGGAAAACATGCACGTTCCTTCGTTTAGTCGTGAGACTGCCAGTACGTGTGGATGGACGGACGCCTCAATGGGTGTATGCATTCATGAGTGGGACCCTTTGTAGCTGTCAGTCAACCACTCAAACTTCAATACGTCACTGTCAATATACTGAAGTTTTCTGCCAGTCAATATACTGAAGCAGGCAAAAAACGAACGTAGGCAGGATCGATTGACCTACAACAACCTACGTCTGTCTGCGAGGCTCGATTGACAATACTCAGCTGACACCAGAGGTAGAAAGGATGAGGAAAAAGGGAGCGACAAGAGACACAGACAGACAGACAGACAGTCAGACAGACGGACATGTCTGCCAACACATTATGGCAGACACACACGTGAGCATTGTCGCACGCAGGCAGGCAGGCCACACATATCACACACTTTGTCAGGCAGGCCCGATTGACCTCTGGTGGCACTTTGCCACTTTACCAGAAGAGAGAAAGAGAGACAGTGAGAAAGACGGCCACTCACATCGTGCGATAGGATATGAAAAGGGGCAGTAGAGAAACACATACATACATACAGACATCTCACTTAGTGACTGCCCCTTGTGTTGCACGTCGGCGACCCCTTCAACACCCACAAACACATAGCTTGAAAGCAGCCGCGGATGTCGGCTAGAGACCGCAATACACGCCAGGTCATGAATGAATCCATCAAGATGCGGCATAGATGAACGCGGTCAGCCCCACGAGCACCGCCGTGGCCACTTGCGTGCGGCTGGCGACCGATTTCGTCCTGCCCTCAGTCTGCTGCTGCTGTACGCTCCCATGCAGTACCTCGATCTCATCAGCCGTGAACTCGTACGACCCACCCAAGAAAGCATCGCCATCCAACTCAATCCTCTCTCCCGTATAGCCATCAGGCACATACTCGCTGTCCGTCCACTGAGAGCAGTTTCGGATGTCGGCAGCAGGCCCCAAATACAGACGCCCAGGGCCTCCGATATACATACTCGCCCATCTTTCCGAAAGAAGCCCCACATACTGCCGCTCTGGGTTTCCTTCTATCTTGGTCGGTTGGGGGAAGTGGCCGGCCAGCGAGAAGTGCCACACGTCACACTCGTATGTGCGAAATCCGTCGTAGATCATATCGTAGTGAAAGATAGCCGTACCATCACATTTATAGAAGCCGCCCCCTGCCGTGTGGTCGGGCGACTGGATGCCGCCACTGATGAAGGCGCCGAACACGTACTGATCCTTCTTGATGACCACCACGAGAGGCCCCGCGTCGCCCACTCCGTCTAGCAGGTGGTTCCGTCGAGATGCGAAGACGGTAGCGAAGACCTAACAGAGAAGAAGAGAAGCAGCGAGATTGCGTGCCTCATGTAGTGATGTCCATGCCGGTGTTGTCACCGACACGGTCGTGCAAATCGCTATAGTTGGTGCCGTGAACAGATGTCCTGCATTACACACACACTCACACATTTGCGCACATCTCTCTCTCTCTCTCTCTCTCTCTCTCTGTGCGTGCGTGTGTGTGTGTGTGTGTGTTTGTGTGTGTACCGGTAGAGTGAGGTCAGTCGTGTGGTCTCGTTACCCATCAAATCGAGCAGCCCCTCACACAATGCGGCAGACAGCGAAGTGCCGTTGGGCGGGTCACTCTGCACACGACGCAAATGCACCTGAACACACGAGTGATACACAGGATTGCACTGTTTGCGAGCTTAGAGATCTGAGGCAATCCTTTGAGAACGTGGCGTTTGTTCTCCTTTTTTCTGTCGTCAGACGGCTGTCCGTCGGGAGAGTGAGTCAATCAGCAGACAAAGCGCCGAATCGAATCATTCGAATCAACACTGAGCCGACTGACAGTCACCAGAGGTGAGAGAGGGGCCTTTCTGTGAACCTACGGGCGTAATGCTGCAGGCCTGTGTTGTGAGGGGTGATGGCGGCCGGCTCATCGTCGGCTGCTGCTGTGGTTGACAGCAAATCACTGCTCAAGGGCGACAAACATCCATGCGGTCAGTCAGCCATCACACACATGGACGAACGGACTCGAGAAGAGAGCGCATATAACATGCCTGATGGTGGGTGACGGATGCAGCCACCTATGGCATACCGACTTCATCGTCGGTGCGTATTGATATACTGTCGTTTCTTCGTTTGGTCATTGAATTATTCACACACACTGTCATCCACTCAAAACACGCACTGTCAAAACACACACACACACACACACTCGCCCGTGCGACTGCCAGTACGTGTAGATGGACGGACGCCTCAATGGGTGTATGCATTCATGCGTCGATGAACGTAGGCAGGCTCGATTGACCTAAACAGCGAACCATCACCTGACGATTCCCTGTGATCTCCACGGCCTTTCTGCCTAACGTGTGTGTGTGTGTGTGTGTCTGTCTGTAATGAGCACCTAACGAGCGAACGAAGCGGTGAGGGGATGGTGTAGAGGGCTTGCTGCAGCCCTTGGCTATCGTAATGTGTGTGGTGTTCGGTGCTCGTGGATTTATCGACTATTTGCTGAGCTGCGTGGACACATTTGCATGCGACCGAGAAGAATTGATTGATCGTTCATCCGCACGGTCCTGTCACTATTGCACATACATTCACGTGGGTCCCCCCTCACACAGCCGCATTCTGTCAACACACCTAGGCAGATGGACCGACCTATGCACACACCAACTAACAGCAATCCCACTCCCCACCGCCTCACTCACTCACTGCCCCACATGGAACACCTCTATCGCATCCGCATGGAACAGCTCCGACCCACCCAGCAGAGCATCGCCCCTGCTATTCGTCAGCCCCATGTAGCCCGCAGGCACATAACAGCTGGGGGTAAGCTGGCAGCAGCTGAAAAGGTCCCCAGCAGGCCGCCCACAATGGGCGACACCCAGCTGCAGACGCCCACCGATTGACACACACCCACTATTCACAGACCCCTCCCTCCCCGCCACCTCCACGAACTGCAGACGTGGGTCGATGTCGATCTTGGTCGGCTGGCCGAAGTGGTCGGTCAGCGAGAAATACCATACACGACATTCTGTTGTGCGGCTCTTGCTTGGGTCGTCGGGCAGCTGGAGGCCGCCCTTGATGTACACGCCAAAGTGGTATTGGTCCTTGTGGATGATGACCGCCAGCGGCTTCTCGGCGCCCACACGGTCGAGCAGGTCACCATACGTAACACCGTGGTGACTAGACCTGATAGACATCACAAGCGCGAAGGCACAGACACACGCCATGCAACCTGCACCACTGCAGGTGTGTGTCACCGACTTACCGGTAGAGCACCTTCAGCTCTGTGGCGCGCCCCAGCCACTGAGGGAATATGCGATCGAGGACGTCCTTCGATGACTTCCACACAGCAGCAGCAGCCACACCACTAAACGAGCCGTCGCCACCTATTATGTATGTACACACATAGCCATCCACATACACACATTTGTACGGCTGGCAGCTGGGCCTACCAGCTGGCGGCGCTTGCCGCCGGTTGGCAAAGGGGCCGCCGTGCTCAAACGAAGGCTGCACATCGACACAAACGGGGCAGAGGGCCTCACGTGTGTCTGGCTGCTGGCTCATATGAATGAGCGTACCTGAGGCGTGGGTCTGGGCTGCAATCGGGTGGAAGGGCTACTGGCTTTGCGCTGCCTCGCGCCTTCGCTGCTGTCGGCGGGCCACTGGTCCAAATAGATGATGCGAATCTCATTGGGCTTTTCCTTCAACTCACCCCTGCACACACACACACACACACACACACACACATACATACACACACACGGAAAGGGAGAGTGGGAAAGAGTTGGTGTGCCACTCGCCGAGTGTGTCTGCATGTGTGTGTCTTACGCCATGTTATGTTCATATCCGCAGATGGCCACCTTGAGCCCCAGCTGGCGGCAGTCGTCGATGATGTCCGAGAAGTCCTTGTCACCCGCAACCCTGAAGCAATGCATCAACCGATGTGTGTCATGTTGTCCCTCTCTCTCTCTTGCCCCGTTTGTGTACTTACAGGACGATTGTTGTGATTCCGTCACTGCACTCGGCTGATGAAGACGCTGCGGACTCCCTTGCACCGATGCGCGAGTTCTCTGATGCGGCCAACGACACATGCGAGTCATTCTCCGTCGTCATGGCCTTGCTTCGCCGACTTACCAAATGCCGTTTTGAGCATCCTGCGAACTATCATGACGTCGCCACCCTGAACCCAACCTGACAGACAGACAGACAGACAGACACAGAGATTGTACGTCACACACCCACACCCTGACGGTCGTCCCTTTCACCTTGGAGCCTTTCTCCTCTCTCGTTGTAGCCCACGCTCTGCTTCTTGAAATCGCACAGCTCCACGGTGACTCGCGAGCTGATGCACCGCTGGTGACGCAAGTGGTCGTGGAGGACGATGCGCTTGTTCTTCTTCTGAATCAGATCTGCGGTCCTGCCGCGAGCCACCTTCGAGTACCTACAGGAAGCACAGCCAGGAGAGCTGTATGGCGTAAAGCGCTCTGTGTCTGTAAGTGTCACCATTTGTCAGGATCTCCGTCGACAAAGTACGTCTGGACGTTGTCCACTCCCAGCGTGGCCGCCGCATACTCGAGCATTTTGAGGCACACGTCACCACTCATGTCGGACCCCCGCCTCGCCTTGAAGCTGTCCTGAACACACCAACAAGACAACAAACAAATCACACGTACACTCGCCATTCGGCCGTTTCCTGCTGCATGTGTGTGAGCGAATTCGCGCCTGTATGTAGGACCCATCGACGATGAACACGGCTTTCGGCTTCGTCAACGCCATGCTGTCCCAACGGGTGCTCCAACCTGCAAAGCAATCACAACCCACATGCATGCAGGGCAAGAGAATAAGTGAATCGATGCGAATGAGTGATGCTCATTTTCTCGTACCTGTCCGCTACTAAGCTTTGGCAGCCACCCACTCAGAGATCTCGCCAACAATCGGGAGAGAGCACTGTTCTCAGCGGCTCAGGGAACCCTAAACCCTAAGCCCTACTGCCCAAACCCTAGGGTGCGTGGCTTTTAATTGAACTGGGCTAGGGTACTAGCTTCAGCTCGCCTTACAAATCCCTCGAAGATCTCCTCGACTCTCTCTCTCTCTCCTCTTCCTCCTCTCTGTGTCTTCGTCTTCGTCTTCCGACTCAACAAACAGAAATCTGTTTGCTCTCTCATCCTCTCTCGTCCTCTTGCCCTTAGTTCACACGATGGCGGCTGCGTGGAGTGCTCTCATGCTGATGGTGATGTTTCTTTGTGTGGCGTGGGACCACGTTGAGGCGAGACGTGCACAACAGGTATGTCCACATGCCATGTGATTGATGCATTCCTGGGTGTTCACTCACTCACGAGTCTCAGCCGGTGCAGGTCCGTCGAATGCAGTCCCGGCCAATCGTCACGTCGCTGTCTATGTCTGAACAAGAGGGGCTGCTCGGTCTCCTCAACGCCACGGAACTCGACACACGCTACCGGTAGACACACACACGCCCTGACAACAGCTGGCCGATGATTCTCCGTGTGTTGTGCGCGCGTGTGTGTGGTGTGCAGAACGTCTGTGGACGGCACCAGTTATTGGGATCTGCTGGGCTACGCGAGCGGCTTGGGGCCTGTCGTGTTGGTGATCAGGAAGGACCAGTATCTGTTCGGCGCCTACATCAGTGAGGGTATCCAGATGCCCGACGGCCCGACCGACAGCCACAGATACGACAGTGATGTGTTGTGGTTCTCACTGGCCGGCCACTTCCCCAAGCCGACCAAGATTGACATCGACCGAGAGAGGCACTTTGTGTATGTGACAGGGGCGGAGGCGGAAGAATTGGTGAATATGGCTATCGGTACGGAGCTGGAGTTGGGCTTTGGTGGCCATGGCAGTCAGCAGCCTGCTGACGACATCCGCAGCTGCCTTCAGTACATCGGCAGCGACGACGTGCCTGAGGGCTACACGGGGGCCGGGGATGGGGAGGGCGATGCTTATCTGGGTGGGTCGTATGAGTTTATGGCGGACGAGATAGAAGTGCTGTGGGTGAATGTGGAACAGTGAGGAAGTCATGTGGGTGTTTTTCCTGATGCGCTCTCTCTGTCCTTCCCCCCCCCCTGCCATGTCCTGTCGCATGTTGTATTGCATCTTTCCTCCCTTTGATGTTCTATCGCATAATGTGAGTCTCTCTTTGTTTTCTCTCCTGAGGCCATTTTGTGTGCATGTTTGTGGGAGCCAGGGGCGGTCAATCGGGCCTGCCTGTCGTCCCTGTGACATAAACGGCCTGTCTGCCTCTCTGTCTGCCTGTCTGCCTGGCATGTATGTGTCTCTTCGTGCTGATCTGGTGGCTGCATGAGAGTGTGTGCGCCTCGACAGGCTTTTTGCTGTCATGGCTGAGCGAATAAATGGCGTCAGTCGGGTTTACTCGACTGACTGCCTTGGTTGCCTTGTCAGACCGGGAACAACTGTAAAGACATGCAGTGTGCGTATTGATATAGGGTTTGACGAGACACCTTTTGATGCGAAGTGGACATCTCGCATCGTGTTTTTTATGTGGATCTGCGTCGCGAGTCCCGTCTATACCTCCGACAAGGTGCGTAGTCGCTGGAAGGAAGAGCAGACAGACAGGAGGACACAGGGCGGGCAGGCAGGCACACGAGCCACTCTACTCGACGAGGAAAACCACGCCCTCACCAATCCCCTGTGCGATAGTATAGTACTCAAAAAGCACACAAAAACGCAACCCACCGTGCAGATCATAATAATGCCGTCATGACTGCAGTCTCCCCCTCACTCACTCATCCACACACACCCGCCGTCACTGGCTGCCCGCTCATTCATTCATTGAGTCAGTCATTCAGTCACTGTCGTCCTCCGCATCCCCGTCGGTCTCAATCGACGCCATACAGCTCCAGGATGTCACTCCGGGGCATCGGCTTCAGGTTGGGCTGTTCGAACAGTCTTTCCAGGTCGGTCTTCTTGGGCTCGCCTTTGGGGAGGGTGTCGAATGGGATGTAGCTGTAGGTGCCGCCGTCGTACTCGGTGCCTCCAGTGTCGTTCTCGCGCATGGTGGCAAAGATCAGGCGATTCTTGTCCAAGTCTATCCAGTAACCATACTGATGATCCACACACACACACACACACGCAGAGGTAGATGGAAGAGAGGTGTGTGTGTGTGTGTGTGAGCGGACGTGTCTGAAGAGGTCGCATGCAGTGAGCGGCTCCTCGTGGCAGTACATGCCCATGTCCAACACTCTCGGCAGCTGCAGCCCGTTGTGGTTGCGCTGCAGCTGCGCAGACACACACACACACACGGAACCACACACAGACACACACACACAGACGGCAAGGTCAACGAAACAACCACACACATCCCATCTATCCCATGATCTGTCTGTCTGTCGAGCTTGCCTGCCAGAGGTCGGGAATTTCGACCTTCTCGAGCCTGTCGATCTGCTCCTTCCAGCGTGTGAGGTCAGGGTCCCTCATCATTTCCCACAGGAGCTGCAGCAGCACCGCAACCCCCAGGCCAGACGGGTAGCTGTCAAAGCAGTTGTAGACCGTTATGGTGCGGCCGCGCCACCGAAAACCCGCAACACCCTTAGTGCCCATTCTCAGTCACAGCGGCGCAATCAAAGGATCAAGGCAGATGCCGTTCCAGATGCGTGGATGGTGGATGAATCAAGGCAGCTGCCAATCGACAAACACACACAGACAAAGGGACGACAGTGCACACACCAAGCAAAGGTCAAAGACCCCCTTTCGTGTCTGCCTACGATTGGCGTACTAACAGATGATCAGTCTGTCAACCAATGGGCAAGAAGCTCCGCGCTGCTGATGAGCACCAGCACTACGGCCAATGCCCAAAGAATGACCACCCCCTTGGTAGGCAAGCCGAGCCCGCCGGAAACAAGCCAGCACACGAGCACGATGCCTCCGCTGAGGTTGATGGCCACAGTACCACCGAGTCCGAGCCCCACGGCGCCGGGTTTGCGGAACGCCTCAACAAGCAGTGCGATGGCGGGGTAGAAGGAGCTGTCGGACCTCGGGATGCCAAAGATCGCCGGAAGCTCCGTGGAGGAGGAGGAGAAGAGCAGCAACACGACGCCCAGGAACAGGTTGATCACTGCATCAACGGGCAGCTACTAACGCATGCGACACTCCTGTTGGATGGCACCATCTTGTCTGCGTTGCCAGAGACGGAAGGGACTTGCCGGTTGCCGTCCGAGCCGATTTTGCCAGACCTTCACGTAGATCTTGCAGCCCAGGCCCTTCCCTCCGTCGGTTCCTTCCGGGGCACTGCGTTAAACCGTTTTCGCCTGCGAGCTTAGAATGGAGATCCCTCCAACGCAAATCCCGTGGAGCAGCGGAGATCTGCCGCGTCAGAGTTCTCGGCGGCGAGCGGCTGCTAAATTGTAGCGCCAATGTTGGCAGCAGATGAAGTTGCTGCTGATCCCTCCGAGCAGCCCCAGGACAGCAGCAGCAGCCGCGACCACGAGCAGCTGCTGCAGCACAGCAGCGCCCCCCCCATCTGCCTCTCCGACCTGCCTCCCCGTGTGCTTGCCTTCATCTTCTGCTCGGGGCTGCTGGTGGTCGTGTCATTGCTATCCGGCGCCATCTCCTGGCTGTTCCCCTCTTTCGCCCACTGGCCGTCGAGGCGTCAGGTGTGCGAGATACGTCGGCAGGCCAAGGCCATGCAGGGGCAGCTGCAGCGGCTGAAGGACAACATGGAGCTGACCAAGAACAGCCTCACGCTGCACCACGCAATCATGATGGAGAAGGAGACCGACAGACTCGTCGGGGAGATGGCGCTGAGCGGGCAGAGGGAGGGGGAGGGGGGCGGTGGTGGTCGTGATGCCCATGACGGTCACGGGCTGCCGGATGGGTATCTGACGGCACTGCCCTTGTCGGAGGTCATTGGCAATGGTACGAGAGTGGTGTTTGTGATCTGCCCGACACACGAGAGGCCCACACAGGTGCCCGACCTCATTCGACTCTTTGCCAGCCTGGCTACCGTCCGCATCAACCACCCAGGTAGGTACCCTTGCACTGGGCACACACACAGATGGACAACCTGATCCATCCATCCATCCCTCTGTGTTTGTTTGTTTCTCGGCGCAGGTGGGGTGCACATCCACCTGATATTGGTTGAGGACGCCTCGACCCCGTCGCAGACCATCCAGCACCACCTGGACACCACCAGCATGAACAGGCAAATGTTCTCTTACGACCACTTGATACTCGCCAGCACCCCTGGTAACACTTGCAGACACACAGACAGACACACACACAGACAGACAGACACACAGACAGACAGACAGGCGGACAGACACCTCACCTGCATATGGCTCGTGTGTGTATAGGTCTGCGTGTGCGTGGTGCGGAGCCTCGCAACAGGGGCATATGGCGGCTGCGGGAGATCATACGGGCTGAGAGGATGCCGCACCTACGGGATCAGCTCATCCAGGTCAGCAAGCACGTGGGCACGGCAGAGGAGAGATCAGACGGACGGATGGGAGCAGACGTCAGTCAATGGTGTGTCTGTGCTGTGTCTGTGTTCCTCCCTTCCTTCATCAGTCAAGTGTGGTCTACTTCGCTGATGACGACAAGTACACACACAGACGAAAAGAGAATCTGTCACACCCACCCGAATCTACATGTATATTGCGTTCGTGGCTTCGTTCGTTCAGTGCCTACCACCCTTGTCTGTTCTCTGGTCTTCATTCCGTCCCCTCCCTCGGTGTGGGCCTCCTGGGCGTCGGATGGGCGGGCGAACACGTGGTTGAAAGGTAGGTATGCCAGCAGATGGCAATACACACACACTTACATACATCCACACGTGCACACCGGATTGTGGTGTGTGTGTGGTGTCAGGTATCTGGTGGACGATGAGCGGTCTGTCAACGAGAGTGACGGCCACCGTGCTGCTGCAGATGCTCATGGCCAGCAGCAGCAGTGTGAGCAGCAGCAGTGGGCCCCCCACACGCCAACCATCCGGGAATTCGACGCCTGGGAGGTGAGTAAACCCACACACACACCTACACAGACACAGGCGAAGAGACGCACACACACGTGTGTGTATATTGGCTGTGTTGTGTGTGTCTGTGTGTAGGGTGGCCGTGACTTCCAGGTGGATGTGGCGGGTCTTGTGTTTGGTGTGGGGTGGTTCCTGACCGACCCCCCACTGCTGTGGTCGCCATTCTCACAAAAGCACTTCAACGAGAACGACATACTCAAGGCAAGGCACGCACATTGACTGACACGCTGAGTGAGACAGACAGACACCATAAATATATATGCTATGCTTGTGTGTCCGTGTGTGTGTCCCAGGCGACCCATCTAAGACTGAGTCAGCTGATCCCTCTCGGCCTCCCTCCCAGCCCCACAGGCACAGCGGACACACACACGGGATGTGACAATGGGTGCAGTCAGTGCCAGCAGCCACAAAAGGGCGGGCAGCCGCCGACAACAGACAGCTGTGTGGGCGAGACGCGCCACAAGGAGAAAAGGGTGAGTGCGTGGCGGAGAAGGGATCAGCAACAGAGATGATATCATGACGCGAGCGTCTCTCTCTCTCTCTGTCTGTCTGTGAGTGTGCAGGGGAGGCGGCGTGCAGTGCGATCGTCCGAGTCGTGCGGGCGCGACAAGACCTGTACCAAATCTCTGGGGCCAACAAAAGTGAGCATTGCAGAACCAATGGAGCATCTCCACTTATGTATGTGTGTGTGTGTGTGTGTGTGCAGCCTTATGTGTGGCATGTGTCGAGCATGGTTGCGCGGCAGAAGGGCCAATATGGGCGCAGAAGGGCTGCAATGGCCGGCACACGATACACCAGGCAACGGAGGCAGTGATACCAGACCATTAGAAATGAGAAATGACAGATGAGAGATCGCTGAACGCATTGCCGCGGGTTTTATCAGTCAGTCGATGTGCTGCTGTACGTTCGGCTTGTTGTTTATCCGGCCGGCGGTGTATGTGTATGTGTGTGTGGTCTGAATGAGACCACGGAATGAGTGCAATGCCCCACCCATCCATGTGGGAATTTGTATGTGAGTGGGGGAGTGACATGTGTGTGAATGTTGCGTACGAGGTAAATGTGCATAGCGGACTGCGTGAAGGGCTGAAATGGTCACTGATACAAGTGTCATGAGACCGTCATTCTGGCTGGGGATGATTACACGCATGCAATGGGCGATCGATCATGACCCATCGAATGAATGGCGTGCACAAATCACACGAACACACGCTGGGGCAAACTCAGAAAGGATCCCACATACACCATCTCCCTCAGAACAGCCGCCGTCACTGTCTGTCTGTTGGTTCGCTCATCTCATTCACTCAGTCACTGTCGTCGTCCGCACCCCCGTCCGTCCCCCCTTGGTTGGTCTCATCGACGTCATAGAGCTCCAGGTGTCATCCGCTTTCTTGCGATCTGTGCACACGCTACACGTGTGTTCCACTCGCTCTCCACTCGCTCTCGTACAACATAATGCACCAGCAGAAATGATTGATGCACACACCACCGCACCGCCAAACAGTCAGCTCCTTGTGTGTCTTCCTTGACGCCATTCAGCCGCCCTGCAGAACACACCAACAAACACACGCCACTGTGTGGCCCACACCTGTGTGTCTACGGTGCCTGGCCGTCGAGGACGATGGGGGCGATGGGGCCGAGGACGCGGCGGGCCTTGGCAGCCGTCAGGGGGAATCGCTGGGCGAAGGGCGCGTCATGGGCCACACCTGCTGCTGCCGCCTCGGTGGTACGGATGATGACGCGCACTGCACGCAGCCATGAGCACAAAATCAGACACCACGACGGCATGTGGGTGTTGTTGAGTTGCTCGTTCTCTACCACGTGTATGCGTACCGTTTTGGTTGTCTCCTGGAGGGATGCGGAAGGCAATGTATGCGACGAACGGATCGCTTGATGATGTCAGCACATGTGAATGCATACACAGCCCACCGACCGCCTCATATGCCATCACGTGTGAGCACTCGTCAAGGGGCGTGTGAGGGGATTGGGTGACGATGCGATCCAAATAACCTCCACGCTCACTCCTGACACACACACACACATACACACATGTTTGAAACAGACCACGAGCGACCTGCCGTCCATCCAGTCACCGGTCTACCGCCACTGGTGGTGATCGGGACATGCCGCCCACAGATATGCTCCGGTGAATCAGCAGCATCAGCTGCTTCAGCATGGAACTCGCTGATGAGAAAACGGCCCCGTCGTTGGCAGCGACCATCGCCCAGCCCACACCAGGCTGCCACGCAATGCGGCTGCGGACGGGCGGGTCGTGCGGCTTGGAGTGCTGCTGGAAGGGGTGAAGTGAGAAGGGATGGACGGGGCGGGTGGGGAGGGGGAGGGGCGGGTTGAGGGTGATGGCGAAGGTGGGCTCGTTGCGGATGGCGCGAATCTCATGGTTATGGTGGAAGAGCTGGAGTGTGCCGTCTTGCTGGCCATTGAGGCGACGGAGGGCCACATGGCGGCCGACGAGCATCCACTGCACACAGAAACGGGGCACCGATGAGTAGTCCTGCATTCAACACACAGACACAGACAGAGAGCCGTTCACTCATTGCCCCATTGCCTCTCCTTTGTGTCGTGTGTCGTGCTTACCGCCTTGGTGGCGTGTGTCTGCAGATCTCCGGCACCCACAGTGACCGGCAGCTGGCAATAGCCCCAATGCTCACCGAATCTGAGAGTGTCCGTCACCTCCCCCCAGCCGCCCTCGCCTCCCTCCTCCATCACCCACATGGCCTTCATCACATCGCCGTGGCTCAGCTGATCGTCGAACCGCACCACCCCGCCCACCCCCGCACACTCGATGGCCTTCGGCAGCCGAATATTGCGGATGATGGGCCGCAGGGCGTTTCTGAAGTGGCGGGCTGTCGCCTTGAGTCGGCCGACGGCGGTGAGGTCAGAGAGTGCCAGGACGATACTTATCGGCCCGGCGGGAATGTCAGTCACGTGCAACCGCCGAGCCTGACGACACACAGAATGACACACATGCAGCTGTGTGTGTGAGAGTGTGTGTGTGTGTGTGGTCCCTCTCTCACACCTGTGTGTGGGTGTGTGTTGTGAGTGCGATGGTCGAGTCGATGCTGTCCGCCAGCTGGGCCAGACGGGCCGATTCGTTGGCGAGTTGACGACTGACCTTGGCCACCATCTGATGAATCAAGCACACGAGAGACCATGACACAGAGGCCTTTGTGCCGTGTGTGGCAGTCTGGCCGCACCAGTGGTGTGATCATAGCGGCGTCCATCTGAGAGAGTCGGCCGATGCCATTGTTGACCTGCACACCACAGTCCACACACAAACAACGCGAAACAACCGATGAGCGACGGATGCACTGAATGAGAGTGAGTGTGTTGATTCCTTACCCTGGCCTGATTGGTCTGCTAGGCCTGAATCTGTGCCAGCAGCCGCTGCCGCATCGGCAAACAACACATTGTCAATCAAATATACATAGCCCCATGCATGCCGTCGTTCACGTTCTTTGCCTGGCTCCTCTTCTCTCACCTGAGCAGCGCTGGCAGCCATCGTGCAGCCAGGCCACCAAAGCTATGAATCAAAATGCCGTTTTGGGGCTTCAACAGGCTCTGCACGCCTCACCTCGTCACCGCCATGCCTGCTCGTCAGCGGTTACGTCATTTTCCGCTAAGCTCGCAGGTGCAAGCTCAGAAAACTCAGAAAAAACAAGGAAAGGTAGAGGAGCATGAGAAGTCCGTGAGAAGGGGCTAGGGAGGGGGGCTGGATCTGCAATCGGTTAGGCTCCCACATCTGAGAGATCCACCGAGCAGCCAAGGGCCTCTCGAGAGGAGATTATAGATCTGGTGGGATCTGCTTCCCTTGTCACCTACAGACCTGCTACAGACGCGGACACGTGTGTGTGCGTGTGTGTGCGTGTGTCAGGGAGCATTGCATCGCCTGCAGACGACAAAACGGGATGCCACGACAAGCTGCAAACACCGCGCAGGAGTACTCGTGCTGCGTGTGCTATGAGCCGCTGGAGCCCCCTGCATGCTCCAAACAGAAGGCAAAGTGCTTCCACGCCTCCCCTTCGCCCCACGGCACGTGCACCGAGTGCATGGCTCAGTACGTTGAGACGCGCATCGACAGCAACCAGGTGGAGCGCATCAAGTGCCCCGCGCCCGGCTGCTCGCGGGTGCTGACCGACGCCGACATTGGGCCGCTGCTCGACGAAAGCACTTTTGAGCGTCTGAAGAAGTTCAGGAAGCAATCGCGAATCGACAAGGTCCGCAGGGCAGATGCACACACGCATTCGCTGGTGTTGTGGTTGGATGGCCACCCTCTCACGAACAGATCGTGTGTGTGTGTGTGTGTGTGTGCGTGTGTGCGTGTGTGTGTGTGTGTGTCCGTTTAGAATCCCCACCTGCGGTGGTGCTCGGTGCCTGGCTGCGAGGGCCATCACCGCATCTCACCTGTCAGCAAGAAAGGCGCCTGCTCTCAGTGCAAGACGCCTCTCTGCCTCCGATGCGGCCAACTGTAAGGGAAGGGCTGACTGAACACCACGTGTGCGTGGGTGAATTGTGTGTGTCACTGATGGTGTCGATCGGTCAGGTGGCATGAGGGCCAGCTGACGTGCGACCAGCTGGAAGATCAGAGCTTCCAACAGTGGGCGAGGGGAAAGGACGTCAGAAGCTGCCCCCGGTGCGGCATACGCATAGAGAAGGTCGGTGGCTGCGAGTACATGGTTTGCAGCAAATGCAGAGAATTCTTTCTCTGGCCCACTCTGGCGCCAGCCTTCGGCGACGTGGGGATGTTTGTTCTTTTTTGTGTAGTACTGATGTGTTTGGTGCTCGGGGTCGCCCTGGCGGTGGGGTGTCTTGTCGTGTGGTTGTGCAAGTACTACAGCTTCTTGCGGATGGCTGAGAAACTTTATTTGACTAGTGTCAGTTTCGCTGCCCTGTGCTGCTGTGGTGTGCTGAACCTTCTGTTCCCCGGCTGTGCGTTGATGTGATTGATGTGCGCACACAGACGGAGGGATGGATGAGTGAATGTGTGTGGCCCGCAGTGGTGCCAGTGGATGGGGGGATGCATTCACATGATGGGGCTGTGACTCTCTCTCTCTCTCTCTGTGTGTGTGTGTGTGTGGAAGAGAGAGATAGAGACTGCATGTGTGTGTGTGTGTGTGCGTACGTGTGTGTGGCCACCGGTGACTCGGAATTGGTACCAAGACGTGATCTGTTTTCACGCTGTTCCTGGTCAGCCACCCGACATTATCCAAGCGCACGTAGCACGCAGATCATCGGCCCCTTCTTTCCTTTCGCGGTGAATGGCGGGTCTTCTCCCTGCCAGTGGTGTCAGTCTGGCTGATCGGAGGCGTAGCCCGTGTTGGGGCCGTGGCCCCAGCCTTCGATCAGCCGCTGCCCTGCTGCTGATATCAAGCCCTTTTTCACCACCCTCTCCCTCTCTTTGACCTCTAGATCGTCTCGTCACCCGTCGGCAAGGCTTTTGCAGCGCGGCAGTCCCCCGGCTGCACCTTGCCCGTGTTTCTGTCATCGTCTTCAAGATGCCCGCCATGCCCGAGGAGCTCGGCGAGGGGGCCACCGTCGGTGCCGAGTGCATTATGGGGCTGGTGACCATCATCATCACGAATTGCCCACACGCAAGGGTACAACTGCACGAGCCCCAATGCATCTGAGACACGACTGGCCGTCTGTGGGTTCTCGAATGCATGTGTGGCGCCTGATGCATTGGATGTGTTTATGCAGACGGCCAACGAATGGCTGTGGGGAAAGATATGGCGGAAGGTCAAATACAACTTCGACATGCGGTGAGATGAGGGGACCTTTTGATGCATTCACGCTGTTGCCCGGATTGACTTATCCATTTCTTCATCAATGGTGAATGCAGCAGGAGCATCACGCCGCGCTTCATCGCCGACTGCATCACCACCACTATCGTCACATACCTGGGAGTCGGCATGGTGCTCGATGCATTTAGTGGTGTCGGCGGCCAGACCGCCTCTCTGTTGGCTGCGGGCCTGACGGTCTATGCGTGCGACATCGACGCCGCCAATGTCGAACACACCAAGCATAACGCCAGTGCCCACGGTACGAACATTGACAAGAGCACAGCAACGGGTGGCGGATGTTATGACATATCCATATGCAAAATTGCTGCCAAATTGCTGCGTTGTGTGTGTGCAGGGGTGGGAGTCCTCGAGCGCCTCTTCATACGCTGCGGCGACTACTTCAAGAGGGTGGCCAAGCTGGCAGCCCGGTGGCTCAAGGAGGGCACGAAGTTCGCGGCCATCCATTTCGACATGCCCTGGGGGCAAGAGTACAACAGCAACACATACTGCCTCGACAAAATGGGCGATGGCACCATGGTACGCGACGGACGGACAATGTGTACCATATGTATGTCTCTCTCTCTCTCTCTCTCCGTGTGTGTGTTGGTTGCCGCTTACATGACTTGCAGTCGGCGTTCAATGTGCTCAACGTCGCAGCATCGCTGGCCGACAGCTTCATCGTCAAGTGCCCAAAGAATGTGCTCATCGCTGATGTGGTCAGCCGGGGAGACGCCGTATGTGTGTCGAATGATTTGTATCGTCCATGTGTGTGTGCGTGTGTGTGTGCAGATGAAGTTGGCTGACTACCTGCATGGCGTCAAGGGTCTGACGGGCGAGGCGCAGATGCCTCTCGTGGAGGTGTTTATGAGCGGCGACAAGACGCACATGGCCGTCATCTACATGGGAGACATCGCCGTCAAGTAACACACGCAGACAGACAGTGGCGAGACATAGTGCAGCGGCCGCATTGATGTGTGTGTATCTCAGGCGATTGGCAGACGTTCCCCCGGCTGCCCGCGTCCGCGACCTCACGGGCACGGCGCTGACCCTCGAGGAGTGCGCCAGCAGCATGAGGGCCCAGGCCAAGGGAGTCGGCTGCGCCAAGGTGCAGTTCCAGGCCCGCGCCTAAGCGCGAGACACGTGTAGAAACGTGCCCCACTTGCTAATGCGAGTGGCGGCAAGACAAACTGTCGGCGGTAGCTAGCGCGGCGGCAGCGGGACGGACAGACAGGTGCATGTGTGTGTGCACGTCTGTGTGTATATGCGATTGACTGGCATTTTCTGAAGGACAAAAGTTTATTGACATCTCTCTCTGCGTATCTCTGGGCCACAGCCAAAGGGAAAAGTGCAGGCGAACTCGTTCAACGCATACGTGTCTGGTTCGGTACCAAAGATGACATAGAAATCAATACACACACCCCAAACCCCACCACAACCACACACACAGAGGCATGGTCCACACATGGTGACCCAACCACACCGATTCACTCGCCGCCGCCACCAACGACGCCTGGCTATGACACCATTGCAGCGTGTTTACCTGTCGACCACACACAAGGTCATCTACTCAATCGCAGAGACACACACCATAGCAGAAGAGCGACAAGCTCACAGGTCCAGCCACCGCACACACACACACTCACGCAGGCACACACACACAGGGGCACCAGCAGTGTGCCGGCAGATTAGCTACACTCAGATGAATGACAGACAGACAGACAGACAGACAGACGGGGGCACAGAGGACGGCAGATGTATCAGTGCCTGTCTCTGTGGACGGCACCATAGAGAGGGGAAATCACATGTCCCTCCCTCCCTCCCTCGCTCCCTTCCTACTGCACCACATGCAGCACCTCTATCTCATTAGCCATGAATTAACTCGACCCGCCCAGAAAAGTAACACGAGTAGCCCATGGGTTCACATCATGCGATAGGACATGGAAAACAGGAATGACGAGAGCCACAGACAGAACGACAGCCACACACCCATCTGCCTCGCTGATGATGGCGGCACACGTGACAGCACCTCAATCTCGTCAGCCATGAATACGGTAGATCCGCCCAACACCGCATCGCCATTCTCATCCCACTCTCCTGTGTAGCCCTCAGGCACATTGCTGCGGTAGGTCACCTGAAGGCAGCTGCGGATATCGGCAGCAGGCGGACCACCGCCAGAGTTAGCCCAGCCCAGGCACAGCTGCCCACCGATAAGCACATTCGTACCCAACGTTTTCTCCTCCCTCCCCGCCACCCACATCCTCGGCGGCACCGTCGTGCTTTCCGGGAGAACGATCTTGGTCGGTTTGTCGAAGTGGCCGGACAGTGAGAAATACCATTTGTGACAGTCGTAGTAGTGCCAAGCGGTGGGGTCGTCGGGCAGCCGCAGGCTGTCACTGATGAAGGCGCCGAAGACATACTTGTCCTTCCTGATAACAAACACGAGAGGCTTTGCGTCGCCCACTCGGTCCAGCAGGTCGTCATAAGTGGTGCCGTGCACAGACGTCCTACACACACACATACAGACACACACACACACGGAATCTGCCCATCATCCCAGCACTGTTGGCATGATGTGTATCTACCGGTAGAGTGATGTGAGTCGTGTGGTGTCATTGCCCCCCAGCAGGCCAAGCAGCGCCTCATACTCCGACGCAGACAGCGATGTGCCGCCAGACAATCCCTGCAGGCCCCGCTCATAGACCTGACCACAAGAGTCAGCCATGGACCAGAGCGAAGCATCAAATGAGTGGATGGGTGAATGGGTCGAGCCACCGATGTGTGTACCTGTTGTGCGGGTGGTCTCGCTTCAGCAACACATGTCCACGCCGCCATCGTCATCAGCATGAGATCACTCCACACAGTCGGCATCGTGAGAGGACGAAAGAAAGAGAGCCTTAGCTGTTTGTTCTGTGGGCCAAAGGTGGGTGGTGGTAACACAGAGCCTTCTTGGATCAGGTCAGCAAGACGGAGCCAGCCAGATGAGATCCGAGCAAGGCCGAGGAAGAGACAGGCAGACAGACAAACAGGATTTAGCAGATCTCACCACTGCCTGAAGATCTCAAGCAGCAGCCCAGTGCTCCCTCGTCTCGTCGCTTTTACGCACGTCGGCGCCCTAAAGCCTGGTGCCAGACAAACTGCCCAAGAAAGGGCTTCCCGTCGATCCCCCAACGCTCAGCTGTGCAGCCATGGCCGAAGTGAGGCAGTCGGAGGCCATCGAACGGCCTGCCAGCGAGGAGGCCGTCGGGAGACTCAGTGAGGATGTCAGCGTGATTGCAGAGGGCAAGCAGCCCTCACCGCCGCCGCTCTTCAATCGAAACGTCAAAGTCAGCAGCCACAGACAGACACACGAACACACTTTTTTGTCTCTGTGTACGTCCATTCTTTGTGTGGTGGCTGGTGGTTGGGTGTGTACGTGGCACCCTACAGGTGCTCATCGCGCAGTGGGTGTTGATTCGAGTGATCAACAGCATCAGCCTCTACGGGATTTTCGACACGTACCTCTATGAAGTCAGCAAGAACTACACCCGGGACCACCAGCCCTCCAACACCATCGTCGGCGTGGCCGAGAGCATCACCGGCCTCACGAGCCTCGTCATGACCATCCCTGCCGTCTGCCTGCTCGACCGGTTCGAGCGGCCGCTCCTCATGCGCGTGGCCGCCATCGTCGGCACATGTGCGGTGGTGTGCTTCGTCATCGGCATTGGGTTCGACCAGCTTCACGCGCTCTATGTGGGGCTGTGTCTGTGGGGCATCGCGGGGCAAAGCAACTATGCCGTGGGGGAGGCTTTGTATGCCGACGCGGTGCTGCCCGGCCGGCGGTCAAAGATGAACACCATCAAGGCGTCACTGGGGCAGCTGGGCTTCTCACTCGGCCCGGCCATCGAGATCGTCATGTTTTACTTTCTCGGCAATGTGTGGGAGATCGGCCCTTTGCACTATGTGCTGCTCTCGGGGCTCATCATCTGGCCGCTCGTGATCGTGTTCGCCTTCATGACGACCAACCCCACCCCACACCATCCGCTAGAGCAGCAGCAGCGGCAGCAGCAGCCGACATCGCTCGCGAGCACATCGGCATCGGACCAGACCACGTCGATCGACAGCGGCAGTGACGACTCGCCCCACGAGAGTCTCGACCGCAGCTATAGCCAGCAGAACCACAACTCGGTCCTCTCATTCGACGTGGATGAGCGGCACGTCTGTTTCCTGCACCAGTACTCGGCCAGGCGGGTCAACGACGTACTGACCCACGCCAAACGGTTCTTCTGCCCCAATAGGGCAAGACAGCGGCGCATTCTGGCGGACGATACTGCTCTCAACGGCAACAGCGACGTAGAGAGGCGGCGGACGAGCATCAACAACGGCTTGTCGACGCCCCTGCTGGACCAAGATGACCATGTGGTGCATTTGGAGTGCGATGGTGAGGGTGACTTGCCCGTGTTGGGCGGCCGGACGGTTGCGGGCTGGGCGGTGCCGATATTGATCTCCATGTGCGACTTCACGCTGGCGATCGGGGCTGGGAGTAAGCCGACGCACACGACAGACACATGATTTGACAAGGGCAAGTACATCTCTCTCTCTCTTACGTGTGTTCGGTCGATCAGTGACGGTCAAGTTCTTTCCACTCTTCTTGTGGGCCTTCAACAGCACAGACAGACAGAAAGACAGGCATTGCTCATGTTGTCTCTCTCCCCGCCTGTGTGTGTATGTTATGTGTGTGCAGCAAGAACGACTACCAGCTGTCGCCATCAGGGGTGTGCACGGTGCTGGTGCTGCAGCAGCTGGCCATGGTGGTCTTCATGGGCCTGGCATCGCGCGTGACCAAGAGGGTGGGGCGGCCTGTGACGGCGTGGGTCATGGCCCTCATCGGGTGCCTCTGCCTCTACTCACTCGCGTACGTCACTCCGTTCGCACTCTTCCTCGCTCTCTTCCTCGTCAGGGGTGGCATACAGGTGAGGATCTCAGGGAGGGAGGGACGACGGAAGACGTGTTTTCCTGTCTGTGTGATCGAACAGAATGCTCGCTCCCCGATAGACCGGTCGATCACCATGGTGAGTGGGCGAGCGCAGCAGCTGCAGACGAACGACCTGCATGAATGTCTGTGTGCATGTCATGTGTGCGCTCTTTGTTCGCAGGACTACGTGCCCCGTCGGTTCCGTGCGCGTTGGGCGTCGATCCAGGGCGTGACGCGCTTCACCTGGAGCGGCAGTGCCGTCCTGGGCGGCGTCATCGCCGACACGTCACTCAACGGATACAGGCAGACCTTTCTCATCACCGCCCACGTCTACACGGCCGCCGTGCTCATGTACCTGCCCATCATACTCCTCGTACCCCAAAACGAGAAAATGGAACACATGACGGGCGACGACCAAGGCGGCAAGAGGGAGGGGGCGGGGGAGGGGGGGCAACCGACGAGTGCGACAGGAGTGGCGGCCCAAAGGAGCTGATACACTCACTGGCGCGGTCGTTCGTTGGCCCATGTTGTGGGCTGCTTGGTGTGTGTGGGGGTGGAAGGGTGTATTTTCTCGGTGCATGTGTTCATTGGGTGTGTGGGTGTACAGGTGAAGATGAGTTGGGTGAGTGAGCGGCTTTGGCAAGCAAGTTTTGACGCGTTCGTGAGGATGCGTGGGCGGTGGGTGAGTGTGGGTGTGTTGGGTGTGGGGGGGAGCGAGGGATGGTTTGGTGCCTGCAGACATGCAGAAGTTGACGTGGTACTATCAGGGTGTGCGTGATGGTGATACACACGGGGTACGGCAGAGAGAGAGAGAGTTTGTTTCTGGGTGCTATTTATGTATGTCTGAGTGTAATTGAGGGAGGCCCTGCTAATTACGTAGGCATACACAGCCGCAACGGCCCCACTGGCATCGCCACGGATGGACCGATCATCGATGGACTCGTTGTCGGGGATGTCTTTGCTGTGTATCAACATTTGTGGACTCACGGTCGGTCCCTCAAGCTCAAACCCTCTCACAGTTTGCATGCAATCCATCGCTTGCAGAGGCTGGGGGCCAATCTGGGGGCGGGGCAAGACGGCTGGGCGTCTCAGGGCTGCCTCCATCGAACGGCAAGGATGTTTCGGGCGGACTTTTTGGTTCGTTGGCAGCGCATCAAGGAGAAGTGGATCCACAGGCGGGGATTCTGGAAGTGAGCAAATGCACTGAGACAGACAAAACGCGAGACGCGGATGTGAGGCGGCGAGGGATCTCTCTCTCTCTCAGGTATTCGTTCTACTACTCGAGCAACGCCATTCTGCACCTCGTCTTTGCCATCGTCTCTTTCATCATCTGTGCGCCAAGCCCACTGTGACAAACACCAACTTCAACAGCCTGGCCGTCTTCCTGTTGTGTGTGTGGTTCAGATTACTCGACGACGCTCAACATTGTCAGCACCAACATCACGGCGACGGAGGTCAACAAGCTGCTGACCCACTGTACGGTCACATGCCCCTTCACCGACCACAGAATGTCGCTCAAGGGCGAAAGATACTGGTACGCAGAGACAGACAGCGTGTCTGGTCGCATGGTGGTTGGTCCATTGATTGATATCTATATATCAGCGGCGTCAGCAAGGCGTTTGGTCTGCTGCACTTGCTGTTTGCGTGTCCCGACTGCACCATCCGGAACGAGATGCGGTGGCGCTTCTGGCCTGACCGATACAAGACCTACCTACGCGAGCACATTGGCACCTACACCATGATCGTTCGGTTCCCGCTCTACCTGGGTGTTCTGCTGCTGGTCGAGGCGCTAGTCACCTTTCTGCTGTCCAGAAGCCTCGCGCATTTCGCTAAGTGTGCGCGGGCTTTTATGTGTTGTGTATGTTTGTTTGCACCTGTGGTGCACTAGTGGGGTGGATGGATGTGTGGGCGTGTGTTGTGTTGTGTTGTGTTGGTTGGCAGCTTGAAGCGGGCGTCGTTCGGGCAGCCGTCGTTCTGGACCCGGTGGCTGGGGTGGGGCTGCAAGCTGCTGCCTTTCTGGGTCAGGTGGCTGTTCACTCTACGGGTCAGTGTGTGTGTGAGTGGATGGAGTGGAGTGGGCAGCCATTGACAGACATACACACATATGACAGCCGGTGTGTCTCTTTGGTGTGTCAGTTTCTGTGCTCGGCGTGGTTTGCCTGGCAGCTGCTGGGCTTGCGGACATGCGTGAGCGCCACAAACACAGAAAGAGAGAGAGAGCGGAATCCAGGTGACTCTTGTCGTCTCTGCGCCACTTGCCGGTTTGTTGATTGCGTGCAGCATGAAGCCTTCTCCTACGAAGACGAAATGAAGTCACACGCCGGCATGAGACACGAGAGACACAGCGATGATGCATCGTGTGTGTTTGTTGGTGTGCCTTGTGTTGCCTTGCCCAGGGTGCTGGCGTGTCGTCGGTACATGGGTCAGTGTCTGAAGCAGAAAGACTTCTGGGACGTCAGCCTCCACTGCAGCCAACGACGAATAGCGGAACTATTCCCGGTAAATCACCAGTCGCAACTCTCTCTCTCTCCCTCTCTCTCTCTCTCTCTGTGTGTGCGTGCAGTCATATATATCTCTGTGTGTCCTCCATGACAGAACCGTTTGCTGCCGCTGGATACGTTCACTCCCGACTACTGCCTCAACAAATACGCCGAATATGCAAAGCTGCCGATATGGACACAAGTACGTGAGACACACACAGAGACACACACAGAGACACACAAGCCGGAACACCTTCCCCCTCCCTCCCTCGTCGCTGCGTCGGTCAGTACGTGAAGAAGCGCTGTGCCAAATCCAAATCATGTGCCGAAAAGATGGGCGTCTACGAGCAGCTCATGGCCACTAAAGGACCAAACGAGCAGCAACAACCGCCCTCATCAGAGGACCCACAGCTAGGCCATCAACTACAGGCAGGGCAGCTTCTCAACTCTGGGATCAGCCGGGCCGTTGCCATGGTGCCGCCCGAGAAGACGACGCCTTCATCGAAGAAGCGGCAGAAGAAGCAGCAGAAGCAACAACAGAGGAAGGACAAGAAGACCGAACTGGAGTTGATTGTGAACGCCGAGGACGAGTATGAGACCAAGATTGGGCGGTTCATGCTGGCGCACCCCGACATGGAACTGGACGACCGGATCACTTTTGACCAGCTGGTCTTACCTCAACGACCACCACCACCACCACCACCGCCGCCGCCGCCACCAGCGAATAAGAAAGACAGAGAAAAGAAGAACGGCGAGACACCCGCAGAGGACGCAACCAAGACAGAAATGATGGAGGCCAAGGAGCAAGGAGCACCTGCCAAGCGGGCAGAGGAGGCAGACCAAGACGAAGACACCGTCTTGGCGCTGGCTCCTCAAGCATCAGACGACGAGCAAGAGACCAATGAGCCACTGTCCAAACAGGAGACATCTGCTGAAGACGAACAGGCACCAGAGCAGCCATCTGATGATGACCAAAAGTCCACCCAAGAGAGAGAGAAGCAGAAGAACCTGCCCTCCACCCCAGCCACTCCGCCCCCTCCACCACCACCAGCTGCCAACACGTCAGCTGCGACAGTAGATGCCGCTTCTTCCCTTCTCCAGACATCAGCGGCGGTCGACCGTAGGAGGCTGGCCATCTTTGCGCGGAGGAGGGGCAGGGGCAGGGGGCGTCTGTCTCTGTCTGCCTTGTCGCTGTCACACACGCACATATCGGCCGGCCCAAAGACACAAGTCACACTCAAAGGTGAGCGGGGGAGCGAAAGTGCAAGTGGGTGACTCCTCCTCTTATGTGTGTGTGTGTGTGTGTAGGCAACGAGATCGGCTTGGAGCTGTTCATCGGCCAGGGTGACTTTCGGCAGGCGGTGGAGCGCTTTGACACCAACCAGCGGTCGGGCAGCCGCCTGTATCGGCTGCTCTGGTCCTACGCCTACTACTCCATCACCATATGGTTCCTTAACAGGTAGGTGCATACTGACTGGCACACACACATTCCACTCCACGCCCATACATAAGGAAGACAGAGAAAAAGGAAAATCGTCGGCTGATTGGAAGCAATTGTTGTCTCGGGGTGTGTGTGTGTGTGTGTGTGTGTATCTCATTGCTGTCTGTCTATGAAGGATTATCGGGGCGTTCCTGGCTTACATGGAGCTGCCTGACCCCTCATTCTACATCGTCGACAAGCAGCCGCGGCGTGCTGTGGGCCTCATCAGATACGTCAGGATGCTGTGGGCAAGATACGCCATCTGACCCATCGATGAGATGATGGATGGATGGATGGATGGAAGACGAGAGGATTCTCTCTCCGGTGTGTGGTGTGGCTTATTGACCCGTTGGTTGGCTGATGGATGGAATCACTCATTCGTCGATAACTTCGAATGCCTTTGTCCAGTCCACTGATGCTGTCTCCTCCTCCCCACCCCCACCAGCCTGCCTCTCCCCCTTGATGGCCTGCAGCTTCTTCTGCAGCCGGCTTGTCCAGCCCGTCGCCTCGTCGTAGCCCGCACCTGCACACACCCATACAGGGGAATGGTGAATGACATCCATTTGAGCGCCACAGGGTAGGTGAGTGCACACACGTAGTCACCGATTTGCAGCAGCCGGAGCTCGTCCAGCGGCTTGCCCACTATCTGAAGGCCTGCACACACACGCACAAATGAACAGTGGTTCCATCTGTGTGTGTGCTATGACGCCTGACGTGACGTACCTATGGGGAGGTCTTCGGCCGATATGCCGCAGGGCACAGACAGGGCGGGCAGGCCGGACAAACTCGCTGGCACCGTCAGCAGATCGTCCTGATAGACAAGACACACCGATAGAGGGATATACACACGGCCGTGAGTGAGGTCTATCGATTGTTGGGCGGCGGGGTGGTCTGGTTGGTTGGCTTACGATGTAGGTCTCCACTTTGTTCTCTTTGAACTGCCCAAGCCGATAGGCCGTCTGCAGTGAGCGCAGACACGACACTAATGTGACTGCTGTGCTGTCTTTGTCGTTCGTAGACATACGGTTGGTGCGGTGGGCAGGATGAGGGCGTCCACCAGCTCGAACACCCGCTCGAAATTGCTGGCCTGCACACACACATTTGCAAATGTATGTCGGTCATCACAGCACCTCTGTATGGGTGCGGCAGTGAGGGCTCGTCTGTGTGTGTAAAGAAACGGACCAGAGCGGCTCTCATCTTCTGTGCCTTCTTGTAGTAGGCGTCGCTGTAGCCAGCAGACAGGGCAAACGTGCCTGCACGCACACACGCACGAAAATCAGCAGATGCCCAGCACATGGGTGCATCTTGACGCAGCCAGCGGCACACACACACATACCGAGGAGAATTCTCTGTTTGACTTCCTGGCCGAACCCTGTCTCCCGCGAGTCGACCATGACGCGCTTGGCGCGGGGGTCCTCACTCGACGTGCGCAGGCCATACCTACACACACACGCACACACACATGCGACGCATTCATGTGGTTGTGTGCCTTCGTGCCTGATTCCGTCGTATTTGGCGAGGTTTGACGAGGCCTCTGACATGACAGTGATGTAGTAGGCAGCGCAGTACTCCTACACACACACGCACGCACACACACACACAGATTCACACACATACACACGGAACCAACACAGGAGGGGCTGCTGACTTTAAGGTTGGGTATGTCGACTTCGATCAGCTCTGCGCCGAGGGCCTTGAAGACCGACAGAGAGTCTGCACACACACACACACACACAGACACAGAGGCATGGTCGATTGTATGTGTGTGTCCATCCATCCAGACTCTCTCTTGCAGACGGTACGTACCCTTGAAGGCGGCCATGACGGCCGGCTGCATCCTCCCCTCCCCTGCACACCCATTGACACCCACACCCACACACACACACACGTGCATCTGTCTGTCGGCGCTCACCATCGTCGAGTGTTTCCTTGAGCAGCCCGATGCGCATCTTCGACAAAGGCCGGCCACTCAGCGACTCTACAGCACAGCCACACAATGACACAATGAATGAAGAGCAGACACAACACACGCCCTCCGTGCGAGTCTCGACAGTGCATGTGTGAAGGTGCTTCCGTACCTTTGTTGTTCAGGAATTGGTCGACGAGCTTTGCGTACTCGGGGACGGGCGCGTCTAAAGACGACACATCCAGCGGGTCGTGGCCTGCAGCCATCCATCCCGTCCAGCCATCCACTCATGACGTGTGTTTGTACGTGTGTGTGTGTGTGTGTCAGCACTGACCTGCCATTGCTTCCAGGAGTATGGCGCAGTCCTCCACAGAGGTGCACATCGGACCTAGACACACAAAGGGGAGAGATGTGTGTGTGCGCTCACTCGTCAGTGTGTCCGTGTCAGTCACCGACCGATGCAGTCGGTGCTGGAGCCATACGCCAGCAGGCCACGCCGGCTCACCTGCCACAGACACACAACACAACATGTACACACGCGTGTGTGCGTCGGCCTCCATCCCATCCATGTAGGTGTGTACGCTGCCCCAGCCACCCACTCCATCCCACCCGTCCGTATGTGGGCTTCAGGCCGACGACCCCACACCAACTCGCTGGCTGACTGATGTGACGTGACCAACACACACACACGGCACACACACACGGTACCTATGTGAGTGTGTGTGTACATGCGTGTTGTTAGGTTAGTGGGTACCGACCGTATGGAGCCTCCGGTGTCGCTCCCCAGTGCTGCAGGCACCTCGCCATTGCTCACCACTGCTGACGAACTGCACACCACACACACACACACAGAGGGAGAGAGAGGAATGTCTGGTAGGTATGCACAAGCACCCAAGTTGTGTGTGTCGACTGACCCGCCGGAGCTGCCGCCGGGTGTGCGGGAGAGGTCGAAGGGGTTCACCGTCTGCCTGCAAGCCACTCAATCCATCCAGGCGCGTCTGAATGTCTGTCTGCATCTCTGTGTGTTTGCGTGTTCGTGTGTTCGTGTGACATCCATCGTGCTATCTATTGTGTGTACTCGAAGAAGCTGGTCTCGGTGGTGCTGCCCATGGCGAACTCGTCGCAGTTGGTCTTGCCAATCACCACAGCACCAGCAGCCTGATTGATTGTAAGTGTGTGGATGATGTCTGTGTGTGTCGGCGTCTCTGCGCATGGACGTCGTCTACGGACCTTCAGTCGCTCAACACAGGGCGCGTCGAACGAGGGCACATAGCCTTCAAGCACACGGGAGCCTGCGCGCACCACACAACAGGTGGATGGCTCGTGGGCGTGTGTGCGCGTATGAGTGGACGGAGCGACGCACCTCCAGTGCAGGGCATGTCCCGCACAGAGATGGTGTCCTTGACAGCGATGGGCAGACCATACAACGGGGGCAGATCTACACACACAGTGTGTCCACCGTCTGTGTGTGAGTGTATGTGTGTTGACGTACGTACCGCCTTCGTTGGCCCTGCCTTTGTCCAGCTCCCTCGCCCGCGACAGAGCACTCTCTCCTGCACACACACACACAGATGGATGCCTCCACTCGTATGTGGATTAGTGAGGCCTCACGCACCGTCGACACTGCACCAGCCGTGCACATCAGACGCCTCAACCCGCCTCAATGTGTCACGCACCACCTGCACACACGCGCATCGTTTCTCTGTTGGTCACGTCTGTCTCTCTGTCTGTCCATAGGTACCTCTTCTACGGTGAGAGTGCCGTCCCTGATGCCCTTGGTGGTCTGAGCTATCGACGACGCACTCAGAGGCCGACCACTTCTCGTGTGCCTCCTCAGCAATGATGGTGCCAGTCGAAAGGCGCTTGCAGCCGACAGTAGCCTACATCGTTGATGTCAGAAGCACAGAGCTGATGTAAGTACCTGTGTGTGTGTGTGTGTGTTTGTGTGTGGGAGAGCTGCTCGCTCACGCGTACCGTACCACGCAAGAGCTGCAGAGATGAAGATCTGCAAGAGCAAACACACACACACACAGACACAGACAGACAGAAGGACACCGCAACGAAAACAATGAGTGCCTGGCCAGATCTGCATAGTACCCATGTGGTCCGTGTGCATCGTGGGCGTGTGCCTACAGGCAGACAGGCTGCAGGTGCCTTCAGTGACGTCCGCCTTCTCCGCTTCTTCATTGTCAGACCCAACCACTCACACAGATCAGATCACCTCGCTGCCTCCACACAGCGATGAACACTGTCTGTCAGACAGACAGACCATGAATGAATCGGCGGGAGATCGTCGCCCAGAGGGAGCGCATTTACAAGCTCGCAGGAGGCCCCCCCGTCTCAAAAAGAATGGCGCCGCTCTCCGCTCTCTTGCTGGCGCATTTGGCTCTCTTGTATGGGCATGCTTGCTGGGCGCAAGTGCTGAACCCTCTTGCAAGGCCAATCGCCGCATCAGTGGTGCGGGAGAAAGGCACACACGCTGCATGGCCACGATGACGTGTGGTGCTCGTCAGGCGTTCAACACGCCGACTGTGGTGACACTGTCGGGCCACGAGGACAGCGGCAACACGCTGGAGTACTACATCACCTCGCTCCCCGCCACAGGCACACTGTACGTGCGTCGGTCACTTACCAGCCGATGTCTGTCTGGTCTGCATGCGCGTGGGGATGGATGGTCAAATGCATGTGCGTTGGTGTGGGGCAGGCATGAGACGTCTCAGAACTACCGCACCTTCGGGACCGACCCCAAGGCGCAGACAAACAGCATCGCCGTCGTGCCACACAAGGCAAGCAGACAGGCAGGCAGGCAGGCAGGCAGGCAGACATCCGTTCGTGTGCGTGCGTCTGTTCACGGTCCACACACATGCGGGGTGCAGGTGACGGATTCTCTCTTCCGTGTGGTGTATATCCCGCCCTATTACACAAGTGGACCCGACGGTGGGTCCGACAGCAGACAGGCAGGCAGGCAGGCAGGAAGGCAAACAACCAGCCGCCCACAGCCATATGTATGTGCGTGAGAGTGTGTGTGTCCAACTACAGGTTTCTGGGCCTCGTTTGAGTACGAGGCGCGCGACACCGTCACGGCCGATATCAGCGATAGGACGTAATCAAATGAAAACAGATCAGGGGCCAGCCAGAGAGACAGACAATTGTCAGGAGATGCGTGTCTTTGTGGCCGCAGTAAGGTTGTGCTGACGAACCAGGACAACCATGTCGTCAAGTCCACCTTCCTGCTAGGCACACACGCATACACCCACAAGAGGAGCTTGTGGGCGGTGGGCAACGTCGTAGACGATGAGGGAAGAATGTATATGTGTGTGTGTGTGCAGACGATGAGGGATGGACGATAGGGGGCGACACCGTCACGGCGACTCCCACACACCAAATACTGGCCTGGGGTATACCGGCTGGGCTCAAGAAAAGACAAGACAAGACGGTTGTGTGCGTGTGCAGGTGGGCTGAATCGGTATATTCACGCGACCGACTCGCTGCAGCTGATCGACTTCAGCACGGGAACAGACACAAAACAGTGGTTGGTGTGGACTGGACGCTCCGACAAACACACACACATGCACACCGTGGTCTGTCTCCTCTCTGAGCTCACATACACACAAACATACACACATAGGTATTTCCTTGCGCCGGCCAAGTTCTATTCTGCCGAAGTCTGGTCGGCTTTCGGCGGCACTCTCGCCTTCACAGGTGCGCTGACAGACCCATACACAATGACCACGACGTGCTTCAATCACATGCATGTGTGTGTGCAGTGCGGTCGACGTACGGCCTCTTTTCGCGGCTGAACTCGCCCGTAGAGTGGATCGTACTCGAGTGCAGGTGCACATGCGCCCGGCTCGCACTGGCGATGACTGACATTTGTGTGTGTCCATGGACACACTTTGCAGCACGTGTGACAGCGGCCGTGGGCTGCGGCTGGTGAGATTCACTGACGCAAATCTCAGCTGGGACGGTACGGATGCATCTGTGTGTGTGTGTGTGTGTGATCGACACACACACACACACAGAGACAGAGACACACACAGATGTGGCACATAGGTAGCGAGAAGACGGTGTCTGTGGTTCTCGATAGCACGTCAGGCTGGCTGGTCGACCCCAAAAACCAGGTATGGTATCCACTCATTCACTCATCCACTTCGAGTGCCCCATCTGTCTATCTGCCTGTCTGTCTGTCTGTGTGTCTGTGTGCGGTTGCATACCCATGATGTCAGTCTGCTTCGTTCACCGCCGCGACGGACTGCGACATCGCTGCGGTCCTCAAAGGTGACACACACAAATATGGCGGAGACATGCACACGTTTCTCGTGCAGGCCTGACAGCTTTCAAGATCCTGGGGGACTTCACACAAGCCGGTCGGTGCGGTGGGGGTGCGGGGCGGTGCGTGTGATATGGATGTGTGCACTACTTAATTCGTTCAGGCGAGGGCGTGGCGATCGACAACATCTCCTTTCAAGCCAAAGCCACACAGCCCGGTGTGTTGGCGCACACACATGTGTGCCTCTCGCTCTCAGAGTGTGTCTCTCTGTGTGTGTGTGTGTGTGCCCGTGTGTGGTGCGTGCGCAGCTTTGGCGGTCAATTGTCAGAAGGGCTGCATATGCGCCCACTCGAGCACCCTCAGACGTTTCTCTTGCTGCCCTGGAAGCGCACCATAGTACAGCTACCTGTGTGTGTGTGTGTGTGTGTGTATGCGCGAGAGACGTGTGTGCGCGCGTCGCTTATATATTTGTTGTGTGAATCGCTTTGGTGGATGGTATGGTATTTATTTGTCTTCACGAATGTGTGGGTGTCGGTTTGTGTGTTCCATCCGTCCACACACATGCACACACACATGCACGTGCACATGCAGTCTGTCATGCACACCACACCAACACATGCACACGAGTCCGCCTGACTGACCTGCTGTTGAGGCGCGCAAAAATCTCATCGCCACGCGTGTGTGGTGTGTGTACGATGCGCGTTTGTATGCATATGTATGTATGTATGTAGGTGCGATCGGTCGGTCGACAGAGAGGTGAGTGCGTGAGTGGAATGGGCAGACAGGCAGGCAGGCAGGCAGGCAGACAGGCAGACAAACACCAGCACCCACCCCACCATCCGTCCGAAAATTACGAAAAGATTCATTCATTCAGGAACGATACGCCATGTGTGTGCATACGTATGCATGGCCCACCGAGTATGTACGTATGTATGCATTCATTTGTCTAAAAAAGGCATTTACCGTTACACACAGACAGAGACAGAGACAGAGACGGAGACGGAGACGGAGGGGTAAGTGGGTGAGTCAGTCAAGCTTCCAGCAAGGCCCCTCTCAGCTGAGAGGCATCCACGCAGCTGCGGTATGAACGGAACCCACCCTGCCCAACACACACACACAGGCAGACACCAAGGACAAAGATCCCGCAGTAGGCACGGAGGTAGCAGATCGAGATCGACAGCCAGGGAGACAGAAGAACAGACAGCACCAGAACAGAAAGGCGTTCCCACATTTCCCACCCGCCCACAGTACACACAGGCTCTCTCCCTCCCTCCATCCCCCCCCCTTCACCAAGTCGGCTGGCCCCTGGGGCGGCTCGGTTCCCGCACACACACAGGCCAACCGACC
>CDMY01000802.1:45715-62217 GCA_001179505.1 Vitrella brassicaformis | reverse complement strand
AGAGCCTCCCCCCCTTCCACCCTCCCCCCTCAACCACGGCTACCACCCGGCACACACGTACAGACAGACACGACGCAGACACAGCCCCCCGGACACTTAAGTCACCCAGTTAGCCAGCCAGATACCCAGCCATCGATTGATTGATTGATCGCATGGCGGCAATGCCACTCACTGCCACTGCCGCTCTCTCACACGAAAATACCAACACACCAAGCAACTCAATCAGCCCACTGTGCATCATCATCTCAGCCGGCCAGCCGTCCATGCATCCATCCCGCGGTGTGTGTGCGCGTGTGTCTGTGTGTGTGCACTGATGTCCGCCACTGGCCACTTCTCAATTGCCCGTGCCGCTCAGACGATCCTGCCGACAAGAGCTGATGAGAAGCGGCTATTTGAGACATCAGCACGAAGAGAGACACACACTCGCCACCCACTGCAGGCAAACAGGAAGTAATACGTCGTATACAATATATAAAAACACCCACCCCATCCCACCTCTGGCACCCCAGTACCATCCCCCATGCGAATCATCCATCCCCCACCCAATACCTGCCGCCCTCCCTCCCTGATGGGCCTCCTGGTCATTCCCTCCCCAGCAGCTTCATGAGCGTGTCGAACTCTGTCGCGGCGATGGGCCGGCCGCCGCGGGCCTGCTCGATCGAGTGCACGATGGACGACAGACTCGACAACGGATGCTGCGTGGGCGCCGCTGGACCTGATGCTGCCGATGGGACTGGTGACGGTGGTGCGGGTGATGGTGATGGTGCTGGTGGCGGGGGCGAACGACTGCCAGCGCTGCCACATCTGGAGGAGGAGACACATGCATGAAGACAAGTGGATCGATGCGCATGGCATGGGTGGGTGGTGACACTTACGAGGGAGGTGCTCTCATGGGGGGCGGCGGTGGCAGT
The DNA here is from genome assembly GCA_001179505.1 of Vitrella brassicaformis. NCBI lineage: Eukaryota > Vitrellaceae > Vitrella > Vitrella brassicaformis. The sequence goes on along the minus strand of CDMY01000802.1, from coordinate 61,306 downwards.
GACGGAGTGTAGCCAACACCACCACCACCACCACCACCAGCAGCACCAGCACCAGCGTGAGCCTTGCTGGGCCGCTCTGCGCCGGTCTTGGAGTACCTGCACGCACAATTCATTCCTTCATGAGTGTCGAAGGTCTCTGATGCGTGTGTGTGTCGCATACCAGTGCGGGAGCTCGGTCATCTGTTGGGGTATGTCCTGCGTCTGTGGCGCAAGCTGCAGGATGGTCGCCGCGTTCTGCTCGAACTGCGCCGCCGCCGCGGCCAGCTGCTGCTTCAGCGACGAGACCTCCCTGTTGGCCTGGTCATACTCCTCCTGCAGACCCCGCACGCACTCCTCCATACCTGCACTCACTCACAGACATCTCATCTCGCATCACACAGACCTTCGCGCATCTGCAGGTGCATCCGTGTCCTACCGAGCACATCGTCCTTGACGTCGTCCAGAAGGTAGAAGTGGTAGCACGACGCCGACTGGTCTGGCAGGCGCACTGCACGGTGCTCGGGGGGCACATCGGTGAAGAACCAGTCGGTCTCGAAGAGCTTCTCGCCGGCCGCTGACGCAGCTTCCCCTCCGCCATTGCCATGTGCTGCGGCTGCTGCTGTGTCTGTGGTGCGGGAGGACACGAACCGACGGCACACAAACTGGGGCACATTCTGACAACCACAATCACACACGCACACATTCACAGCTGCATCATTCGATGAGGGTGCGCAGACTCACCTCGATCACCCGCTTGAAGCGCCCTCTCCTGCCGGCGGCCGCGTTGCCCCCTCCATTTCCCCCCCGCCCCCTAAAGTTGTTGACGGGCGGCTGCGCGTATCCCCTGTGCGAATGCACATGCGCATGCGCATGGGTGTGTGCCTGCGGCGATCTGCACATGTGAGGGTATGTGTGGGCGTGGTGCCAAGGAGGATTGTGGTGCCTGGTCGTCCCGGGGGCAGACGGAGGCGACGGGGCAGACGGAGGCGACGGGACGTCCAGCGCATACGAGGGGGCTGCATGAGGGAGGACACGCAGTTACACAAGAGAGGAGAAGGAAGGCGTTCCATGGCGTGTCGCAGGCGCGTCATCAAAGCAGAGCAAAGAGGGTTCTGTGCCTTCGTACGTGGGTTAGGCAGGCTGATCATCCGTTTGGGAGATCTGGCTGGCGGGGGTGGGGGGATGGGCGACGCAGGCAACTCGGGCGGCTCATCTGCGATTCCACCAACAGACATACCGCATGTCTGTCTGTGCACATGGCTCACACGAGGGCCTCTCTCTCTCGCTCACCGCTTTGCTTCCTCTCGACGAAGACCTTGCTGCTCCACAGCTGGCCACTCGGCATCGACGGACAGCGATTGATGTCGTCGCACAGTGATGGCGCGTCGGCGCCCTCGTCCAGGAAAGACAGCAAAGCCTTCGGCAAAGGCGCAAAGTCACTTGGGAACTGCAAACAACCAACAACACAGTAGACATACACCCAGATCACTCGTGACGGTCCTGATTTGCGTGTCGTCGGTCTGCCTCACCTCGGTGTCGCTTCCGCCCTTGCGTGGGGGTGCGTCCATCACCGAGCAGGGCGATGACGGACAGCACGTCGTGAGGCTGGTGAGGCTCCGCGGACTACCCCGGACAAGGCACGATGGCTTCATACACACAACCGACGACAGACGACCGGTGGAGCCACACAGCACACTCACTCAGCTAAAGCAAGGAAGACAGAGTGTTGCGGGAGAGGAGGAGAGGGAGGGAGGGAGGGAGGTGCCTTCTGTTCAGGCACGTCCCGCAGGCAGGCGCAGGCACGCAAGCAGCCAGCGACAAAGGGCTTGCACACGATTGGTGTGACTGAAAGGCCCGGCGTACCAGATCTGTCAACCAAAGGGGCGCAAAAATCTCTCGAGAGGTGCGAGCTTTTAGTGGATCGCGGATGCGTTTTTGCAGTGGGGCTCAGCTCGCGTGACGAAGTTTCTCCCCATCGTCAGATAGTTGTCCTGACCTGACCGAACAAGGCTAGGCTCTCTGTCATCTCTTTCCTAGTGTTCCCATTGACACCATCATGTTGAATCGGTGTACTGCGGTTTTGGTGCTTCTCTGTGTGGCGTCAGCCTGTGGTCAAACGGAGACAAGACACGCAGAACAGGTATGCCCACACTACTCGTGCCCACACGCCATCACTCACTCACTTATTTGATGCTGTGATGTGCATGGCTGCCTGGTGTGTTCAGGTCCGTTTGCGTGGCCTGCAGGTGACCCCGCCCAACGGCACATCGCTGTCTGCGTCTGAGTATGAGGGGCTGCTCGGCCTACTGGGGGGCAATGGCGCCACACGACTCATCTCACTCTACCGGTAGACACACATCATGCCAACAGTGCTGGGATGGATCATGTGTCCGTCTGTGTCTCTCTCTCTCTCTCTGTGTGTGTGTGTGTGTAGGACGTCTGTGCATGGCACCACCTACGGCGACCTGCTGGACAATGTGGGAGACACAAAACCTCTCGTGTTTGTGGTCAGGAAGGACAAGTATGTGTTCGGTGCCTTCATCAGTGAAGGCATCCAGCTGCCCGACGACCCGACCAGCAGTCACGTTTACGACAGTGATGTGGGTTCTCACTGGCCAGCTCTCACTGGCCGGCCACTTCCCCAAGCCGATCAAGATCTCTGTGAGTCAGTATGTGAGGGAGCCGGGGAGGGTGGGGACGATAGATGAGGATTTGTGGATCGGCGGGCAAGGGTGGTCTGGTGGGGCTCTGTCGCTGGGTATACCAACCGACATCCGCATCTGCAGTCAGTTCACTCCCAGCAAGTATGTGCCTGCGGGCTACATGGGTAAGAGATTTCAGTTGGATGGCGATGCTTTCTTGGGTGGGTCGTACGAGTTTATGGCTGACGAGATTGAAGTGCTGCAGGTGGTGCAGTGAGGGATGGAGGGAGAGAGGGAGGGAGAGAGGGGATGTGCCCTTTCCCTCTCCCTATGGTTCTGTCCACAGAGAGAGGCAGTGATACATCTGCCGTCCTCTGTGCCTGTCTGTCTGTCTGTCTGTTGTTATCTAAGTCGAGTGCTTTGCCGGCACACTGCTGGTGCCCCCGTCTGTGTGTATGTGCGGTATTTTGGGGCGTGTTGTCATATCCTGCCCTGAGGTCTTTTTGTGATAAGTGCGCGAAGTGGGCCTGCGAATTTCTTCTTTCTGATAAGCCTGTCTGTCTGTTTGCCTCGGCGTGGTTATGTTTGTTGAGGGATGACAGTGAGTGTCTATGTGGCTCGACAGGCAGACGAACGAGTGAACACTCAGGGATTTCAGTTCAAATCAAATGCCGTGCGTCGCGAAAGGCTGTCTGTGCCAAATGGCCGAGGAAAAGCACACGGACACCGAGGAAGCCCTACCACAAAACACCACACACAGCCAACCGCCCTCTATCTGTCTGTCTGTCTGTCTGTCAGCTGAGTGCAACTGATTTGCCGGCACACTGCTGGTGCCCCTGTGTGTGTGGGTGTTGGTGTGTCTATTTGTTGATCAGTGTGTCTGTGTGCGGTGAATGCCTATGTGTGCACGTGCGATTGTCTGTGTGTGTCTCACTTTGCCCATGTCTCGCCCCCTGACTTGCATACTCAGGCCCTTTGTAGCAAGACGTGGCCTGTTGTGTGGTGTCCTTTGTCCAAGTGCACGCAACACGCGACCGCGACACGCAACACCCACTCATAGTTCTCCTTCTATCGCCCATGTAGCGAGTCGACTAGGCCAAGGCCTCCATCCATAACGTCCCGCTCAACGCCAACCCGCCTGAGCACCTGACGGAAGAGCGGCATCGATACGGGGAAACGCGCGTCGAGTGAAGACGATGATGCATCGGCGGCAGGCGGCTCTGTCGTGGTGAGACGGACGAGTCCATAGCTGTCTGTCTCTATGTGGGCAGCAACTGTGTCATGAGAGCGGAAGCCACTCACGATCACAATGCGGCAGTGCTGTCGCAGTGTTCCGTATCCAAGAGAGGGAGGTTTGCTGCGATAGTCCACAGCAATGCCGTCCTCGCCAGTAAAGTCCGCATCCAGTAGAGGGCGAAGGCGACTGCCGTCGGTGAGTCTGTGCAGAATCGCCTTGTGTCCGGACCACCGTAGGAGCAGCTTGCACAGGAGAAAGGCCGAGAAAGAGGGGAAGACATTCAGGACATCGCAGCGGGAATTCGGATAATCAAAGTAAGGACACTCGCGAATGTCTTGGATGGCAGGATCGTGTTCGTTGCTATGGCTATCAGCGGAGGAATCGGCGTTCAAATCCCACGAATGATCATCCCGCCACGGCACACGGAAGTGCTCACGCTGTATCAGATACTCTGTCGGCGTACAGCACGCCTCAAAAGGGGACGCCTTCTGTTTTTGTCGCATCGCGAGGCTGTCTCCTTTGTATCTCAGTCGGTGTCCGATCAGAGACGAGTAAAAGGCCATCATGAGAGGAAGCACCTTCTCAGAAGCCATCACCGTCTGAGCCGACAGCACGATTGGAAGCACCTTCTCGTCTGCACCCGTTGTCGGCTGGCAGAACCACCGGGGCCGCGCTGGACAGAAGAGCCGACTGATGACGGCGATCCTGAGAAACACCCCCATGGTCCGCCACCCGGTGCCGCCCTGCTCCAAGAAAAGACACCACCGTAGGAAGTAGCTGAATCGGCTTGGACGGCCACACATTCGGCGGGCCCACGGAATCAAGTTGAAGCCGCAGACAAGGCCATACCTCCGGTCGATGTCGATGACGCCACACAGCAACTTGTGATCGAGGAAGGCGTCAATGCGCCCCAACAACACCTCAGCCGTGACGAGGGACGTACCCAATGCGCGGCAAGTGTTCCGCAGGGAGGCCACATCGGCAATTGACAGGCATGCCACCACTCGTGTACGCCACACCTCCACCGGCACCGAATACGCCATCGCCATCAGAGCTCTTGCCGACCACCAGGATTTAGGGTATTGGAGTTTCGTGAAACCGCGATGAGACGATCAGGAGCGGGAGTTTGCGCTACCGAACACGAACGGGAGCGGTTGCGGCTTCTCCGCTTGAGATCTACCATTCGGTGAGATCTCCTATCCTCTTGTGCTGCCTGTCTGCTGCCATTGACCTCATCTGGCTGGCTGCCTCTGACTGACCTGACCAAACAAGCCAGACGCTCTCACTGTCTTTCCTCTGTCTGCTCCCGGTCACGTGATGGCGAGCGTCGTGCTGCTCATGATGCTTCTGTGGACCTGTGTTGGCACGGAGGCAAGACCCACAGGCGGTGGGCGACGAAAGGAAGGAATACAGCGATCGGATGATGTGTGCGTGTCCCTGTGTGTCGTGCAGGCACGACTGCCAACGAGTCAACGAATGCCGACGGCCGGCTGACTTCCACCGATCAGATGATGTCCACCGGGAAGGCCCTCGACGCCATCCAGATATTCGACTTCCTCGATGTGAGCCAACTCCTCCCCTCCCCACCATCTCTCTCCCCTCTCTGACTGACTGCGTCTGTGTTGGTCAGATTGACTTTGCTGATCTGTACAAGGTCGAGGCCGTCTACCTGGAGTTCATGACCACGTCGGGCGAGCGGATTGAGCACTTCTACAAGATCGCACACGTGTCGCGCAACCGCGACGCCCGCTTCGTGGAGATCAATTTCGAGAGCGGCGAGTTCATGACCATGTCTGAGTACGGCGCCAACCTGTACGCGGCCGGCGCCACAGAGGAGGGCGACACCATCGCCGTCTTCAAGGGTGAGTAGTCTGGAAGGGAGCCAGGAAACACATTGCATCCGTTTCGTCTTCTCCCTGTGTGTGCTCAGGTCCTGCGTTCCAGGAGGGAGCGAGCAACGAGGAGAACATGCTGGTCAACGAGACCGTCCCGGCGGGACTGCGGCAGCTGCAGGTGCTGACACACGCATGACTCACTCACTTATTTGATGCTTTGCCGTGGTGCGTGGTGTTCAGGTCCACTTGCGTGGCCTGCAAGCCTCTCGGCCGAACGGCACGTCACTGTCTGCGTCAGAGTATAAGTCGCTGCTCGGCCTGCTGGGCAATGACACCACAGAACTGACCTCACTCTACCGGTAGACACACATCATGCCAACAGGGCTGGGATGATGTGGAGCTAATGGGCAGATTCCGTCTGTGTATGTTGTACGTTGTGTGTGTAGGATGTCTGTGCATGGCAGCAGCTATGGCGATCTGCTGGACCGAGTGGGCGACGCGAAGCCTCTCGTGTTTGTTGTCAAGAAGGACAAGTATGTCTTCGGCGTCTACATCAGTGCCGGCATCCAGCCGCCCGACGACCCGACCAGCAGCAACGTCTACGGCAGTGATGTGTGGTGGTTCTCACTGGCCGGCCACTTCCCCCAACCGACCAAGATCGACATCGACCGAGCGGAGCAGGCTCTGATGGTGGGGGGGAGGAAGGGGAATGCGAATGGTGCGAACATGGGGATCGGTGGGACTATTCGTTTCGGTGATGGCGGCACTGTCGATGGCCAGCCTGCTGCCGACATCCGCAGCTGCCATCAGTTGACCCTCGGCGACTATGTGCCTGAGGAATACACGGGAGTGAGGGATGAGTATGGCGACGTTGTGTTGGGCGGGTCTGATGACTTCATCGCTGACGAGATAGAAGTGCTCGAGGTATGAACACGACCCATTCACTCATTCGATGCTTTGGCTGATTGTGTCTGTGTTCAGGTCCCTTACACCCCCGTACCGAGTCTCCCGCCACCCAGCGGCACATCGCTGTCTGCGTCAGAGTATGAGGGGCTGCTCGGCCTACTGGGCAATGCCACCACACGGCTCACATCACTCTACCGGTAGACACACATCACGCCAACAGTGCTGGGATGATGTGTACCTTCTGTGTGTGTGTGTGTGTGTGTGTGTGTAGGACGTCTCTGCACGGCACCACATACGACGACCTGCTGGACCGAGTGGGCGACGCAAAGCCTATCGTGTTTGTTATTCGCGCGAACAAGTATGTATTCGGCGCCTTCATCAGTGAAGGCATCCAGCTGCCCGCCGACCCCACCGACACCAACTTCTACAGCTGTGATATTTTCTCACCAACATCTTGTGCTGTGTGGCATTTCTCACTGGCCGGCGACTTCCCCCGACCGACCAAGATCGAGTTTGATCGGGAGCATCAGTCTGTGTGGGTGGCGGGGAGGGAGGGGAGTATATTGAGGGATGGGGAGCGGGGAGGTATAGAGATCGGTCGGGATCTGTGGTTTGACCAGCCTGCTCCCGACATGCGCAGCTGCGTTCAGTTCACTCCCCCCGAGTATGTGCCTGAGTCCTACACGGGCGAGAGGGATGAGTTGGATGACGATGGTTGGTTGGGTGGGTCGATTAGGGTCATGGCAGACGAGATAGAAGTGCTGCAGGTGGGGCAGTAGGTAGGGAGGGAGGGAGATATTTGTCTCTATCGTGCTGCACTGACATAAGTGGGTGCGTTCCATTTATCTGTACCGTCCTCTCTGGGCCCCTGCCTGTCTGTCTGCCTCTCATCTCACTGTAACTGCTGGTGCACGTGTGTGTGTGCGCGTGTGTGCGCGTGTTGGCGTATTTATTCATCAATCAGTGAAGGTGTCTGTGCGGTGGCTGGACCTGCGGGTTTATCGCTCTCCTGCTATGATGTGTGTCTCTCTGCGATTGAGTAGATGACCTTGCGTGTGGTCGACAGGTAAAATCGCTGCAATGGTGTCATAGCAAGGCGTCGTTGGTGGCGGCAGCGAGTGAATCGGTGTGGTTGGGTCACCATGTGTGGACCACACCTCTGTGTGTGTGGTTGCGGTGGGGTGTGTGGTGTGTGTACTGATTTCTATGTCATCTTTGGTACCGAACCAGACATGAATGCGTTGAATGAGTTGGCCCGTACACAATTACTGCCGACTCTTTCCTTTGGCTGTGGCCCAGAGATATGCACAGATGTCAATAAAGTCTTGTCCTTCAGAAAATGCCAGTCAATCGCATACACAGACTTGCACACACACATGCACACTGTCTGTCCGTCCCGCTGCCGCCGCGCTAGCTACCGCCGACAGTTTGTCTGTCTTGCCGCCACTCGCATTAGCAAGTGGGGCACGCTTCTAGATATGTCTCGCGCTTAGGCGCGGGCCTGGAACTGCACCTTGGCGCAGCCGACTCCCTTGGCCTGGGCCCTCATGCTGCTGGCGCACTCCTCGACGGTCAGCACCGTGCCCGTGAGGTCGCGGACGCGGGCGGCGGGGGGGGTGTCTGTCAATCGCCTGAGATACACACACACATCAGTGCGGCCGCTGCATTATGTCCCTGTCTGTCTGTGTGTGTTACTTGGCGGCGATGTCTCCCATGTAGATGACGGCCATGTGCGTCTTGTCGCCGCTCATGAACACCTCAACGAGAGGCATCTGTGCCTCGCCCGTCAGGCCCTTAAGGCGATGTAGGTAGTCAGCCAACTTCATCTGCACGCAAAAAAAAAAAAAAAAAAAAAAAAATGGACGATACAAATCATCTGACACACATACGGCGCCTCAGCCATCGCGTACCATGCTGCCATCGCCCATTTTGTCGAGGCATTATGTCTCGCTGCTGTACTCTTGGCCCCATGGCATGTCGAAATGGATGGCCGCGAACTTCGTGCCCTCCCTGGCCCACCGGGCTGCCAGCTTGGCCACCCTCTTGAAGTAGTCGCCGCAGCGTATGAAGAGGCGCTCGAGGACTCCCACCCCTGCACACACACAACGCAGCAATTTGGCAGCAATATTGCATATGGATATGTCGTGACATGCGCCACCCATTGCCGTGCTCCTGCCGATGTTCGAACCGTGGGCACTGGCGTTATGTTTGGTGTGTTCGACATTGGCGGCGTCGATGTCGCACGCATAGACCGTCAGGCCCGCAGCCAACAGCGAGGCGGTCTGGCCGCCGACACCGCAAAATGCGTCCAGCACCGTGCCCACGCCCAGGTAGGTGATGATGGTGGTGGTGATGCAGTCGGCGATGAAGCGCGGCGTGATGCTTTTGCTGCATTCATCATGCGGAAGAAATGGATAAGTCAATGCGGGCAACGCAAACATGCGTGAATGCATCACAAGGTCCTCTCCCCCCATACCGCATGTTGGGGTTGTACTTGACCTTTCGCCAGATCTTTCCCCGCAGCCATTCGTTGGCCGTCTGCATAAACACATCCAATGCATCAGCCACCGCACATGCATTCGAGAACCCACAGACGGCCAGTCGTGTCTCAGATGCACTGGGGCTGGTGTAGCTGTACCCTTGTGTGTGGGCAACTCGTGATGATGATGGTCACCAGCCCCACAATGCACTCGGCACCGACGGCGGCGCCCTCACCAAGCTCCTCGGGCATGGCGGGCATCTTGACGATGACGACAGAAACACGGGCAAGGTGCAGCCGGGGGACTGCCGCCCTGCAAAAACCTTGCCGGGTGAGGAGACGATTTGAGAGGTCAAAGAGAGAGGGAGAGGTGTGGAAAAGAGCTTCAGAGCAGGAGCAGGGGCAGCGGCTGATCGAAGGCTTGGGGGCTTTGCATGCATTTCGTTTCGCGAACGCGAGTCCCGCCAGCCCGACGAAGGAGGGAAATTTCATCTCGCATCCTCTCTGAGATCTGATCCGCCACACTGGCAGGGAGAGGACCCGCCATTTACGGCGAAATCGAGGCAAACACGACTTGAGAATAGCTTTAAGGTACGAGTTGTCAAAAAAGACTGACTTCCTCTCTGGCCGTATGTATGGCGAATGAGAGTGACGCAGACACGCCAAAGTGGATCGATCACACGCATCGATGTGACCTCTTTCCCTAATGACAAAAGTCCCCTCATCAACGCACACACACACATACTTAGACAGACACAGACGAGGCAGGTTTCGCTCGGCTCGGCCCTTCGGGCCTCGCCTTTGCATGAGTGACACACACACACACACAGTCACTCCGATCACACGCATCGATGTGACCTCTGTTTTTCCCTGACGACAAAAGTCCCCTCATCCGTCAACACACACACACACGCCCCCGTCTGTCTGCATCATTCGCCAATGTCTATTCTGCCTCGGACACATTTGTCGAGTGCATTGGCATCTTGGCTGGTGAAGATGCACGTCTGGTAGAAGGCGGGGAACGACACACCGCCGTCGCGATGAGACAGCCACGCGCTGCAGTGAAAGCACACACCAGTTCAGAGGGATGGCCGGCTGTGTGTCCATCTACTTCTATGTGTGCGTGTGCTGTAGCTGCATCCATCTGTACTACTTACTTGTATGTGTGTGCATCGGTGGATATGTTCCGCATGTAGCGGGTGATAGATGAGACGCTCATATCCCTCACACCATACGCCTCCTAATGGATACACACACACAGACACACACACACACACACATACACGCACACGCACACACACAGCACGGCGTCAAGATCACCGCTCTCTTGCTCATATAGTCGCTTACCGTGAATGAGTACTCTCTCTGCCATTGCAATGACTGCCCGAACGTGCCCAGGGCGTCGACTGTGCCATAGAGTGGCGCCACATAGGTGTGCATGTCACGAATGCCGATTTGGCTGGGCATGTTTGTGCGAAAGGGGAAGACTCTGTAGGAGGGGTTGTTGGTGTAGACGGGCGACACAGAGGGGGCCGTGTACATGGGCACAGGGGGATTGGGGTAGAGAGAGGTGATGTCCTTGTGCAGGTGGCCGGCCAGCAATGCGAGGATCGTCATGTTGTGGGCCGATACGATACGCAGGAACCTATGTGTGTATGGGCAACACACAGACACAGCCAGAGAGACAGTGCATGTGTGTCTTATGTATGTACGTGTCTACCTGTCAGCATAGTGCTGGTGCCACTCCTTCTCGCTGGTGAATTTGCCGCTGATCTGGGAGAGGGCGAATCCCATAGGGATGTGCAAGGCCATAATCACCTACACACACATGACGACGGACGGACGTCTGCAGACTTTCTTGTGTGGTCTGCTATGGTGTGGTCACTCGCTGACTGACCGGCAAGCCGAGTACCGCCGCTTCTTTCAGCTTGTGTTCCATCCATGCGAACTGACCACCTAGAAGAAATAAGGACACAGACGAGTACACACAGATATCATGACTGGATACCCACCGGCATTCAGCCAGCATCACTCACTCAGCAACACACGTGTGAATTGAAGCACCTGGGTCATCGTCAAACTCTGCATCGTCGCCCATTGCAGACTCCCATGCGAAGTACTTGGAGTAAAAGATCGTGTTGAGGCTCATGACGCGCACACGGCGGGATGACGGACCCACACCCACAGCCACATCGACCGAGTAATACGCACCCCTCAGGAACCCCTGGACACACACATCGAATCGACATGACATCAGACATACACCCCCATTTCCATGTGCACCTGTCGTGTGTGATCATCATTCGGCATATCGGCTTCCCATATTCGCCACAGCTCATGAGTCCACTTGTATGCAGGAAGTGGCAGCTTGTAGTTGTCGTAGCAGTCGTCATTGCCCAGCACCCACACAATCGTCGTGTTGGGAAAGCTCCTCCGCACCAAGTCAGTCACGCGAGAGATCGACAGCAGCCTGCCACACACACACACACACACACACACGCACACACACATCACGCGAGCAAATGCGCACTTACAATACGTACCAACGTGAATTCGCTTTGTGTGCACCTGTGTTCTTTCCCAAGAGAGTGAGCAGCACTATCACCGCTGACGATCACAAATGCAGGCGACGGCCACCTCTCCCGCGCATCGGCCAAGACGCTCTCCAGCAGCGGCATCGGGCTGTCGCATCCGTAGCGGCCGAAGGCAGCCACAAACGGCCACACATAAGACGATGACGCATTGTCTGGGATCACCTGCTGCTGCCGTGTGCGGCAGTACTGCTGGGGTGGGGTGTGTGGGTCATAGAGGGGGTCCAGGTGGATGTCAGTCAGCTGAATGAAGTAGTAAAGATGGCCTACTGATGGTCCTCCTCCTGCTGCTGCTGCTGCTGCTGCTGCTGACGGGTGATGCTGCCTCATCTTCAATGAGGGAACAGCCCTTGTGTAGCCCTCTCGTTGCCATGATTGCCGTGGGGGTGGGCTATCTGCTGGCCTCCGTAACCAATCCACCCCGCTCATGAAAGCCATGCCGAGCAGAAAGGCGGCCGTGAGGGAACCGAACCACACGAGTGCTGACTTGTGCCGCTGCAGCTGCTGCTTTCCAGAGTCTTCATCGCGAGAAGAAGCGCCGCAGTCCAGCTCACAGTCTGTGGTTCCAGCTGCCGTGGTGGATGGGCTCAGGAGCTCACGCTCTTCTGAATCGTTGGCGGCCGAGTGCATCATCATCGACACAGAAGGTCTTCTGCCGAATAATAAAAGCCAAGAACCTCGCTCTCCTCCCTGGGTCACTCCTGCCGCACACACACACACACAACCCATAGAACACAACGCAATCACAGGCACTGTCATCGCTTGGTGATGCACACACACAGTTTTGCTCTCAGCGCACCTCAATGGACCTCCATGAGTCGGGGTAGCGTCGCAAGAGGAGATGATGAGCGGTGCAAAGTGATCGATATCATCTCAGAAGCATTTGGCGCCTCAATGAGGGCCTTTGCAGTGCCGTGCTTTGTCGTCGTTGGGAGAAGCGGAAGGAAGGGTCACTCATCGTTGCGAGCTTGCACTGCGACCCCACAGCTGCGACCCTTCCTTGGTTGAGTTCATTGCCATGAGCTTTACGCTTTATCGAAGTGCCTGACTCATCTAGAGTGTACGCAGTCGCGGCCGGTGGATGAGCCGCACACTTCCATCCACTCATCCATCCCCCCACCCAGACTTGCTGTCTGTTCGTCTTGTCGGTCAGAAGCATGAAATGAAAGACAGCAATGAACACCTTGCATACACACACACACATACACACATCCGTACCTGTCTCCCAACACATAGCCAGCCAGCTGCCACAGACATGCACTCGTACAGTCACCTTCTGTCCATCCACACACACACACACACAGAGAGAGAGAGAGAGAGAGAGAGACTAGAACAAATACCTTCGTGCGCATGAGCAGTGGGCATGCAGCCTGAGAGTCATGCAGTGACCAGTAAACGAGTACCCACAGAAAAAGCTGTTCATCCAATTCCTTTCTAAACTCGCCAGGAGCTATGTAAACTACGCCTCAACGGGCCGGTTCGTCTCACCCCCCGGTGCCGATGCGTCCCCCTGTGAGTCTATCTGTCGCTTCAGATGCGCCTGACAGCGGCATGAGCCGCAAAGAGTGTGCGTACGACCAGCCCTCGCACCCACTGGTCATTGAAACCCTTATACCCACGTGCAGTCAGAGCAGCCTTGACCTGTCCATAAGCAGAGAGGGAGGTAGGGAGGCGGGCAAGGACACACACACACGACACACACACACACACACACAGAGGACAGACGCCATATGCATTGGATTTGTAGAGCGGCCGTGTGGTTAGCTGACCGATCCCTCCTTGTCGACGATGCACATGTCGGGCCCTCTCCGCTCGCGGAGTATCCACTCCTCGTGTGCCGATGACGCAGGCGCCTTCTGTGCCTCCGTCAGCTGTCTGGCGATGGGCGTGACGATGTCCAGCAGCTGGGCACTCGTCAGGTTGGACTTGCGCGGCGGCGCCTCTGCAGCGGCCACCACCAAACTCAACGCATCTGTGTGTGGTCCACACATACAGGCAAAAAGGGCACTCAGCCACACTGTGTGTTTGTGTGTGTTGCATCTGTCTGACCTTGGTTGTCGAGCCCCATGTGCTGCAGAAGCCTCCCGCGCTCCACCAGCAGGCCCCTGCCGTCGTCACCAAGGTCCAACATGACCTTTTGGCGCACACACGGAGGCAGCAAAGCAACAGGGGCTGTGTACTCGTCTGTCTGTGTGCTCTTGCTTGACACCTGGGGGCACAGGTAACAGAGGTCGTAGTGCCTGCCGACCACCAGAGATGCGCGAACGGGGTAAGATGCACTCTCCTGCAGATATCGACACACACGCATGCCCACATCTATCCATCCATCCGTCCATCAGGTGCGCTGATTGATGTGTCATGCATCGCCCACCGAACCGACCGCAATGTAGCAGCACTGATGGCTGGCAGTCCCCCCTGCCTTCATGTGGGGGATCCTCAGGGCGTCCAACGACTGCAACACGGCAACGCATACATACACACGCACACACACACACACACACACCAATGCGTCTCTCTCTCTCTCTGTGTGTGTGCGTGCCATCTGTGTGTGGTACCTTCATGATGTGCTCCGCGATGGCCAGCTGTGCAGCGAACACGGCACCGTTCCCGCGGCAGCGCGTGGACACTGAGCAGACATCGCGGGTGCCTGGCTTCTCAAACTCGCTCTCAAACACGACCGACTGCACACGAAGGCATCATACATATATAGTCGAAAGGTTGGCTCTGTGTGTGTGTTGAAGAATGGGTTGACTCGACTCGCTTCCCCACCGGCTTGATGCGGAATTTGTCCATGAACATGGTGAGTCGGTTGCAGGCCTTGACCACCACCGTCATGAGCTCTTTCTTGTCCTCAATGATCCGACGATAGCACTTGCCCTCTGCAGCCTGCACGCATACACAACCACAGACAGACAGACAGACAGACCGACAGATGTTGCCGCTCTGCGGGGCGCCGTGCTCTGCTCTTTTCTCACCACGTGGATGACCTCTGAGCCCTGGACGAAAGACCAAGGACAACAAGCGTGTGTGCGCATTTGCCTGTCAGTGCAGTGCACAGCGGCTGCTTTGCTTTGCTTACGTGGAAGCAGACGTTCTTGCCCCTGAAGTCCTCGAGGCTGCCAGGGACGCCAGCCGCCTTGAACTTGGCAAGGATATCGTCGTTTTCTGCCATGTGGTGCTCCTTCTACTCTCGCCGTTTCTGGCAGTCACACGGAGCCGAACCTACACGTGAAGCGGAGGTGACTCTTCTCTACCTTGGCGAGAGAAGCAGCTTTGACTCCTTGCACTAACACACAACGGCTGCGAGGGGAAAAGACCCCCCCATGCCGCCGGGCCGCCCGCAGTCTTCCCGTCAAAGGGTATGATGCGCCAGTTTCGCAGGTCGTGTACACGGCTATGCACATACAGTGTCAGTCTGCAGATGAACACGCCATGCATGCACCATCTTCCATTGGTCAGCCGTGAGTCAGTCAATCACCGCCAGCCTGAGGGTGTCTGTCTGTGTTGTGCAGCGTAGCTATGGTGGTGGTGCATCTCGTTGACGGCCCGCAGCTGAGCCGCCAGGTCGGGGTCTTGATGCGACAGAGATGGCGGCTCCCTCTCCCTCTCTCTATCCCATCTATCGTCCTTTTCTCGCCACCGCCGTCTGTCGTCGTCAAAGCTACGGTCCCGCCTCTCGCGATCGCGTGAACGCTCATACCTGCACACACACACACACACACACACACACACACGTACACATACACAAGGCTTTGCATAGATTACTGGCTGAGCAGACACATCCATGGATGCACACACACGGACCTTCTGTCGTGCCTATCTGGGTTGCGGTCATGGTGGTCGTCGGCTCGTCTGTCGTCGTGAAATGGCGATGGCGATGGGTCGGGGGGAGGGCCGCTGGGTGGAGGGGGAGGGTAGGGGG
>CDMY01000802.1:9661-45415 GCA_001179505.1 Vitrella brassicaformis | reverse complement strand
AGGGGGACGGTGGCGGTGGCGGGGGCGGGGGCGGGGGAGGGGGTGGAGCATTGATCGGGCGGTTGTTGCCTGCCGACATACACACACGGTGGGTGGGGTGAGGGGCGTTCGTCTTGTTTTGTGTGCATGGTGTGCGCACCGTGTGAGCGATAGTGGATGCCCTTGGGCCGTCTGAGTGTGTGGCCGTACTCTTCAAGCCATGACGGGACCGGCTGCATATCCACACACACACACACACAGACACACGCGTGTGTCTCTCCATCTCGGTGTGTCTCGGTCAGTCCGTGTGACCTGATTGGTTGATCTGAATTTGTCGATGAGGTCTCGCGCGATGGCCCTGTTGATGCCGTTGAAGTAGCTGATCGCACAGCCGTCATTGCCTACACACACACACACACACACGAGTGTAGACAAAACACATGTACACAAATAAATGTGCCGAGTACACATGCCATTAGGTACCGATTCTGCCGGTGCGGCCGATTCTGTGAGTGTACTGGTCGATTGTGGGCGGCAGGTCGTAGTTGATCACACAGCAGATCGACGGGAAGTCCTACACACACAAACACATGTATGCCCGTCCACTTGTGCCTGGTCCATATGTGTGTGCAGCGAATGTCCGTGCCAGCTGCCTACCAGGCCTCTAGCGGCGAGCGACGTGGCCACCAGGATGCGCACACCTGTTTATGAATGGGCACGTACGCGTAAGCGACAAATGCATCTGTGTTGTGTGTGTGTGTGTGTGTGTGTGCGTACCATCATCGCGCTTGAATGCCCGGACACGGTCGAGACGCACCTCCTGCACACACCGAAACATACCGATATATTCACATGTGCATCCCCTCTACAAAGGTGGGTCGAGCAACGGACCTGGCTTTGTTTGCCGTGCAGTGCGAGCGATTCGTAGCCATTCCGCGCCAGCAGACTGACACACACATACACATACACATCGATCTGCGTATGGGTGGATCGGAGGCGTTGTAGTACAGAAATGCATCACACGCACCTTGTGACAGTGTCGGTGGTGGTGCGCTTGCCGGTGAAGATGATGATGCGGCCAGACAGACCTGTACACACACACATACACATACACGTGCATGTAGCTCATGGTGGATTCGTGGGCACGTGTGGGTGTGGATGCACCTCTGAGGTCGTCGAGCAGCGCCTGGTTCTTGTCGGCCTCGTCAGCCCAACGGACGTACTGACCACAGACAGACAGAGGGATATGTGCGCGTCATTCTCTCTCTCCCCGTGTGTGTGCGTGCCTGTTTGATGGTGTCTGTGGTGCCGCTCGGCTGGCCGATCTGTATGCAGACGTAGTCATCCTTCAGCACCTCCTTTGCGAGAGACAAGACGGCTTCCTGCACCACACACACCCGGCACACACATGCATCCACCCAGCGTACACTTAGACAGAAATGGACAAACGTGCATACAAACATGCCTGGTAAGTGGCGCTGAAGAGTACGGTTTGCCTGACGTCTTTCTCAGGCAGATCGCGGCCATGCAGCACGGCTGACACCTGCGCACACCACACACACACACATCCGTCCATCCATCCATGTGTGTGGGGGTTGGTGTGTGCAGGGCGTGCCTGTTCGTCGAATCCCATGGAGAGCATGACGTCGGCCTCGTCGATGGCCAGGGAGCGCACAAACATCAGAGACACCTTCGGGCTGTCGATCAAATCCTACACACACACATCCATGTCGACACACGCACCTGTGTGTGTGGGGGGGGGGCGGGGGGGCGGGGGGTGTATAGATGGCTTACGAGCAGTCTGCCCGGTGTGGCGACCATGACGTCAATCTGAGTGCGATTGATAACCGACACCTGCGCGTACCCACACACAGACAAATACATATCGACATCTCTCTCTCTCTCTCTGTGTGTGTCTATGTGTGTGTGTGTCTATGTGTGTGTGTGTGTGTGAAGGCATCCAATAGACGCACTTGTTCACTGGTAGTCTCCCCGCCGTACACCGCCATGTGCGTCACGTCGGTCTTGGCCAGCAGATCTCTCACCTGCACACGCACACACACATCCACACACACTTAGGCACATGCACACACACAAGTCACCTGGTCGCTGATTTGCACGGCCAGCTCTCGTGTCGGCACGAGAATCAGCAGCAGTGGGGACGCCTGCGCACACACAAAGACAGAGAGAGCGCGAGAGGATCACCAACACATTCATGTGTGTGTGGGGACGCTTGCATGTGTGGACGTGCCTGTGCGGCCTTGCCGGCAAAGTATGGCCTGAACACGGGACCATCCTTGAGCACATTCCCCTTGCACACACATACACATAGATACACACACATACACACACATACACATACACATGGACATAGACATAGATACACATATACACACGTGTGTGTGGGCAGCACAATACCAGCAGTGGCGCCAGGAATGCCATCGTCTTGCCGCTGCCCGTCTCGGCCGAAGCCAACAAATCGCGGCGCGCTGATCAGACACAGACACACACACGTATACTTATATGTGTGTGTCTGCGTGTCTGTGTGCACCTGCTATGATGGGCATGGCCACTTTCTGAATGGGCGTCGGCCGCTGGAACCCCCGAGACAGAATGGCCTCGCACACCACACCGCCCACACACTCCCTGCACCCACCATACACACACACAGCCAACCTCATGTGTGCACACACACGTTCACACCCACCCACCTAAAGGCGTCATCGTCTCTGAAAGCCGTGACGGCTTTGGGCGCCTCGGGGCCGCCCCGGGTATCGACTGTGGCTGACTGGGCGTCGAACCGGTCGAAATGCACACCTGCATTCAGCCATCCATCCATCCATCCAGACGCCATGTGTACGGGCCTGTATTACCCTCCCTGGGTCCCCAGTCAGCGTCCTCCTGGTCGTCATCTTCGGTGTCCGCCGACGCTGCCGCTGCTGCTGGCTCACTGGGGGAGGGGGCTGACACGAACACACACACATTCATGGGCCTCATAATGTGTGTGTGGGAGGGCAAAGGGGCAGAGGGGGTACCCACTCATGCGTCTGTCGTCTTGTGTGCGGCGGTCAGAGGAGCGAGACCGGGATTGCCTGCACATATTCACACATGGATGGGTGCGGTGCACAGGGATGCATTCCCACACGCATAAACACACACCTTCGGTCGGCCCCTCTCCTCATAGGCTCATACGACGGCGATCGACGCGACACGCGCTGCACACAATTGGCATGACACACTCACACACATGGACAAGTTTATGGGATGTGCCCACCTCATACGATCCGCTTCTACTTCTGCTCCTACTCCTACTCCTACTCTTGCTCTTGTGCGGCGTCACATTGGGATGGGCTCGCCGCTGTGCGTCGGTGGTGTGCATCACTGGCACCTGTGGGGGAGGAGGTGGGGGTGGGGGAGGGGGTGGCGGTGGTGGAGGTGGAAATGCCATGAGTGGCGGGCCGGGTGCCGTCATCGGCGGCTGCATGATGCTGTGTGCGGTCATTGTGTAGCCAGAGGGGGCGAAGCCAACCGCCTGCGCACGCACGACACACACACAACAGAGGACAAACACGTGTGTCAGGGAATCGAATGTGACTGTGCGTGTGTGTGTGTGTCTGTGTCTGCACCTGGGTGTGCTGTTGGTTGTGTTGCGGCGGTCCTGGGGGAGCGAAGCCGCCATATGGCTGTGGCTGCTGTGGCCTCGCGTGGCTGTAACGATGATTGTGTTGCTGCTGGAAGGAGCCATTAATGTGCATAGCATTCTCCTGTTGATGCTGTTGATGCTGTTGATGCTGGAAGGGATTCCCCGCGTGCTGCTGCCACCGGCTCCTGTTGGGTTCCATTCCCGCAAAGATCTTTCGTCAGATCAGCGGCTAGCTGAGTCTGGTGGGTGTGTCGCCGCTATCCAGGCTCATGTGCCTGCATCGATCAAGAACAGGACATTCATTGCTTTCCTTAGGGCACCTTCGCCCGTCCACCAATACTGCAGAAATAATGACCCAATCGGGGAGAGATCTCTCACTGCTGGGACATTCGTCCCGCTACAGCTCCAACACGTCTATCAAACCACTTGTTCCCTTCTGAATCCTGTCTGCTCCCTCGCCTCCCTCCCGACTGCCTCTGAACTGACCTCAAGACTCTCTGTGATCCCTCTTTCTGTTCCCGCTCACGCGATGGCGACTCGGCGGAGCGCTGTGCTGCTGCTGATCACTGTCGTACTCACGGCGGCCGGTCGGGTCGTCGGGCAGGTGAGAACGTGCTCGCGCCATGACCCATCCGCTCATCCATTTGATGCTTTGGTGTGGTGTGGCTCGAATGACTCGTGTGTTCAGGTCCATTTGCGTGGCCTGCAGGGATTGCCTGACGGTACGTCGCTGTCTGCCTTCGAGTATGAGGGGCTGGTCCGTCTGCTGAAGGGCAATGACACCACACGACTGACCTCACTCTACCGGTAGACGCACATGATGCCAACAGCTGGGATGATGTGACAGCTGATGGGCAGATCTCTCTCTCTCTCTCTCTCTGTGTGTGTGTGTGTGTGTGTGTGTGTAGGACGTCTGTGCACGGCACCACCTACGACGACCTGCTGGACCGAGTGGGCGACGCGAAGCCTCTCGTGTTCGTGGTTAGGAATGGTGAGTATGTCTTCGGCGCCGTCATCAGTGAAGGCATCCGGCTGCCCGACAGCTCGACCGGATACGTCATGTACCCGTGTAAGGTGTGGTGGTTCTCGCTGGCTGGACACTTCGAGAAGCCGATCAAGATCAACCTCTACGGACAAGAGCAGATTGTGTATGCAGCGGGGAGGGAGGGACATATAGATGGTGCAAATGTGCGGATCGGTGGGCGAATGTGGCTGGGCTGGAGTGGCCTTGGCCCTGGCCGGCCTGCTGATGACATCCGCAGCTGCAGGCAGTACACCACCGGCAGAAATGTGCCTTCGGGCTACACGGGAGAGAGGGAAGAGGATGAAGATGCTCTGTTAGGCGGGTCGAAGGATTTCATGGCTGAGGAGATAGAGGTGCTGCACTGGGTGCAGTGAGTGAGAGGCGGATGTTCGTCTCTGTCTGTCTGTCTATCTGTCTGTCTGTCGTTCTTCCTTTCTTCCTTCTGTCGTCTCTCGTCGCTTCTCTTTTTCATGTCCCTTTCTAGTGAGGCCGTCTTGTGTATATGTATAGAACGGCACAATGTAGTATAGGTCAATCGGGCTTGTCTAGCGATTACATATGCGATATGTGCAGATCTGGCATTGTACGTGATATGCTTGCCTGCCTGCCTGCCTGCCTGCCCGTCTGTCTGTCTGTCTGTCTGATACGTAAGTGCCTGTCTGTGCTGATCGACTGGCCGTCATCAACTGCCCCACTTGCACTATTTCTATCTCATCCACCATGCAGCCATACCCAATGCCATCCTGCCTCACTGAGAGGCCTTTCATCTGTGTGTCGCGTGAGAGGGAGGTGTGCATGCATATATGGAATCTGTTTGCAGTGGGTTACTTCTGGCGTTTCTGTTTTTCCCGTGGGGTTGCTGGTCAGTGAGTGTTGGGTGTGGCTCTTGCATGTGATTAATCGTGGGAGCATGCCTTTTGTGCATGCGATGCGTGTGCAGTGGCCTATCGTTTTTAGGGTCGGGCCGCGTCGATGTGTATGGTGGCTATTTTGGGTGTGGCTCTCTTTCTGTTTGTTTCTTTTGGGCTGAGTCGGCATGTGTATGTTGTCGACGTGCTTGGTGTGCATGGTTCTTTTGTGTGCATGCATGTCCAGAGGCTCCTGTCTGAACTAATCGTCTTTATCGTCTTTACGGTCGGGCCGCTGGATCTGTTTGATGTGTGAGTATTTGTTGTAGTGGATGAGGAGATGTAGAGGAGACACGTATGCATATGTGAGACATGCATGTCCATCGTCAAGGGTAATCACCTCGAAACTGAAGGTTTCACGGAAGAAGGGGCACCGTGCTTGTCGTTTCTTCGTCCAAGCGCAGGTCCTTTCCTCGTCTGGCAGATCGACCTCTCACGTCATTTCAGGGAGGATAATGGGTCCTTGCCTCGTGCCTCGCTCGGATCTCATCTGGCTGGCTGCCTCTGGTTGACTTGACCAAACGAGGCTCACTGTCTTCCCTCCTTCTGCTCCCGCGATGGCAACTTCTTGTATCGTGCTGTTGATGATCACTGTCGTACTCACGGCGGCCGGTCGGGTCGTCGGGCAGGTGAGAACGTCCTCGCGCCATGACCCATCTACTCATCCATTTGATGCTTTGGTGTGGTGTGGCTCGAATGACTCGTGTGTTCAGGTCCATTTGCGTGGCCTGCAGGGATTGCCTGACGGTACGTCGCTGTCGGCGTCAGAGTATGAGGGGCTGCTCGGCCTGCTGGGGGCCAATGGCACTACACGAGTCACCTCACTCTACCGGTAGACGCACATCATGCCAACAGTGCTGGGATGATGGGCAGATTCCGTGTGTGTGTGTAGGACGTCTGTGCACGGCACCACTTATGACGACCTGCTGGATCGAGTGGGCGACGCGAAGCCTCTCGTGTTGGTGGTCAGAAATGGTCAGTACTTGTTTGGCGCCTTCATCAATTGCGGCATTCTGCTGCCCGACAGCCCGACCGGCAGCAGCATGTACCCGTGTGATGTGTGGTATTACTCATTGGCCGGCCACTTCGAGAAGCCGACCAAGATCGAGATACCACGAGAGGGGCAGATTGTCCATGTGGCGGGGAAGGAGGGAAGTGCGTTGGGTGCAAATGTGCGGATCGGTGGGTATCTGCATCTGGCGGCTGACAGCCGTGGCAGCCGCCGGCCTGCTGACGACATCCGCAGCTGCCGGCAGTACACCTTCAGCAGCAGTGTTCGTACGAGCTGCATGGACACACGGCAGCAAACGGTGGCCGATCGCGACACGCAGCAGATGGAGAATCTGTTCAGGATACATGACCAGAATATGGAGACTATAAGGTGCATCGGCCGCCAGCGGGAGGAGCAGCAGCGGCGGGCGATACCCGACAACCTGTTGGGTGGGTCAAGTGAGTTCATGGCTGACGAGATAGAGGTGCTGCATCTGGTGCAGTGAGTGAATGCGGCTGATCGATGTTTGTCTCTGTCTGTCTGGCTGTATATTTGTCGTCTCTTGTCGCTCCTCTTTTTCATGTCTGTCGCATGATGCGATTTGCATGCTTCCTCTATCTCGTAGGCCTTTTCGTCTGCGTATTGTGAAATATCGTGCTTCACTCTTAGTACAGGTCCATCGATCTCGTCTCCTTGACACTGTGTGTATAGCGTAGCAGACACAGGCAGACAGACAGATGGTTGCGTGACTGACTGAATGGGTCAATGCATGAGTGGCGTCAATCAGAGAACCGATTGACCGCCTTGTGTTGTCAGACTGGTGCATAACGCGCAGCAAAGGAATCTATTCAGTCTTGAAAGAGTGAGGCAGAGAGTGAACCATTCCGGAAGGCAGATCGACCTCTCACGTCATTCATCGGCTGTGCTCATTCTCGCGCGTGTGTCGCCGCTGTCCAGGCTCTTGTGCCTCCATCCGGCAAGAACAGGATATTCCATTGCTTTCCTTAGGGCACCTTCGCCCGTCCACCATTTTTCCATTTTAGCTTTTTGTACTGTGGGTACGCGGCTCTTTGGCAATGACACCCGTCGGCACTTTGGTACACACAGCCATAAAGATCAATTGCCAGCTACCGATTACATCCTCTCGTTGTCGTATGGTGGTTGTGCAGGACACGTCGTTGTCTGAGTCCCAGTACTCCAGCCTGCTGGGCCTGCTCGGCAATCCCAACATGAAGCTGGCATCAATCTATCGGTACGCTACCTGCTCTAGGCAGCGTTGGACTGACTCTCACGTCAAAACAGAGGCGTAAGTGTGTGTGTGTGTCTGTCTGTGTGTGTTTCAGGTCGTCGCGTGACGGCAGCAGGTACGAAGATCTGCTCCGCTGTGTGGGCGACAAGACCGGCCTGGTGATCATCATCCGCAAGGGCAAGTATGTCTTCGGCGTCTACATCAGTGCCGGCCTGCAGGAGCCCGACGACCCGACCGACACCCGCAGATGCGAGTGCGATATACTGTATATCTCACTGGCCGGCCACTTCGCCACACCGACCAAGATCGACCTGCGGGGAGGGCTGCGGGGGTGCGGGGGGCAAGCTGTGTTTGTGACGGGGAGGGAGGGAAGTGCGGGTGGTACAAGGGTGTATGTTGCCGGGTGTCTGTGGATGGGTTGCGAGAGTGATGAGGGGCCTGCAGTCGGCATCTGCCGCTGCGAGCAGTACACCAATAGCTGGAATGTGCCTGCTGGCTATACCGGAGAGAGAAATAGCACAGGCGATGCTCTCTTGGCTGGGGAGGAGAGTTTCCATGCGGATGAAAGAGAAGTGCTGCACGTGGTGGGGCAGTGAGGCATACACTTATCGCTCTACCTAAGCCAGCGATTCTTTACGACTCCGTGGCTTGTCTGGCTCTTGTCTATCTCCCTGTCCATCCGCCTAAATGGGTGTGAATGCATTGGGGTACGGTGCGGTGTGTCGCTGTCTAATGCACATCACACAGACAAGCAGCTATGATTCATTGCTGTGTGTGTGGAGGTTTGTGGTGCGACAGGCGGGACGAACGACGTTGAATGACACGTACGTAATGTATGTATCCATTTGTCTGTGTATGTACATAAGCGGGCATGCAAATGCGAGTGTGGTTGCACGACCATGTAACACACACCATCACTGCAAACATGCCTTCCTTACGTGTCGACCATCGATCGGTCGATCGATCGACCGACCATCAGACCTATGCGTGTGTGTGCGTGCAGTAGCTAGCTGGCTGTGTAGATGTATGCTTTGCGCAGCCATTTGGCACAGACAGCCTTCCATGATGGTGAACGAACATATTCCATAATGGATATCCCAGTTGAGAGAGAGTGCATGTGTGTGTGTGCGTACGTGTGTGTGGCCACCCGTGACTCGGAATTGGTATCAAGACGTGATTTGTGACGCTGTTGGTGGTCAGCCACCCAACATTATTCAAGCGCACGTAGCACGCAGATCACCGACCCCTTCTTTCCTTTCGCCGTGAATGGCGGGTCCTCTCCCTGCCAGTGCTGCCAGTGGGCAGATCTGATTGTCCGGAGAGATGTGGGAGGCGATCAGCTTGGGGCCGTGGCCCCAGCCTTCGATCGAGCCGCTGCCCTGCTCCTGCTCTGAAGCTCTCTTCCACCACCTCTCCCTCTCTTTGACCTCTAAATCGTCTCCTCACCCGTCGGCAAGGTTTTTGCAGTGCGGCAGTCCCCCGGCTGCACCTTGCCCGTGTTTCTGTCGTCATCATCAAGATGCCCGCCATGCCCGAGGAGCTTGGCGAGGGCGCCGCAGTCGGCGCCGAGTGCATTGTGGGCCTGGTGACCATCATCATCACGAGTTGCCCACACGCAAGGGTACAACTCCACAAGCCCCAATGCATCTGAGACACGACTGGCCGTCTGTGGGTTCTCGAATGCATGTGCTGTGCCTGATGCATTGGATGTGTTTATGCAGACGGCCAACGAATGGCTGTGGGGAAGGATATGGCGAAAGGTCAAATACAACCCCAACATGCGGTATGGGGGGAGGGGACCTTTTGATGCATGCATGCGTGTTGCCCGCATTGACTTATCCATCCATTTCTTCATCAATGGTGAATGCAGGAAGAGCATCACGCCGCGCTTCATCGCCGACTGCATCACCACCACTATCATCACCTACCTGGGCGTGGGCATGGTGCTCGATGCATTTAGCGGTGTCGGCGGCCAGACCGCCTCTCTGTTGGCTGCGGGCCTGACGGTCTATGCGTGCGACATCGACGCCGCCAATGTCGAACACACCAAACACAACGCCAGTGCCCACGGTACGAACATTGGCAAGAGCACGGCAATGGGTGGCGGATGTCACGACATATGCATATCCATATGCAAAATTGCTGCCAAATTGCTGCGTTGTGTGTGTGCAGGGGTGGGAGTCCTCGAGCGCCTCTTCATACGCTGCGGCGATTACTTCAAGAGGGTGGCCAAGCTGGCAGCCCGCTGGGCCATGAAGGGCACGAAGTTCGCGGCCATCCATTTCGACATGCCATGGGGCCAAGAGTATCAAAGGAAGACCTACTGCCTCGACAAAATGGGCGACGGCAGCATGGTACGTGATGGACGGACAATCTGTACCATATGTATTTCTCTCTCTCTCTCTCTGTGTGTGTGTGTGTGTGTGTCGCTTACATGACTTGCAGTCGGCGTTCAATGTGCTCAACGTCGCAGCATCGCTGGCCGACAGCTTCATCGTCAAGTGCCCGAAGAATGTGCTCATCGCTGATGTGGTCAGTGGCTGAGGCGCCGTATGTGTGTCAGATGATTTGTATCTCCATGTGTGTGTGTGTGTGTGTGTCTGTGCGCGTGCAGATGAAGTTGGCGGACTACCTGCACCGCGTCAAGGGTCTGACGGGCGAGGCGCCGATGCCTCTCGTCGAGGTGTTTATGAGCGGCGACAAGACGCACATGGCCGTCATCTACATGGGAGACATCGCCGCCAAGTAACACACGCAGACAGACAAACAGAGAGACAATGCAGCGGCCGCATTGATGTGTTTGTATCTCAGGCGATTGGCAGACACCCCCCCGGCCGCCCGCGTCCGCGACCTCACGGGCACGCCGCTGACCATCGAGGAGGGTGCCAGCAGCATGAGGGCGAAGGCCAGGGGAGTCGGCTGCGCCAAGGTGCAGTTCCAGGCCCGCGCATAAGCGCGAGACACATCTAGAAACGTGCCCCACTTGCTAATGCGAGTGGCGGCATGACAGACATACTGTCGGCGGTAGCTAGCGCGGCGGCAGCGGGACGGACAGACAGTGTGGTGTGTGTGTGCACGTCTGTGTGTGTGTATGCGATTGACTGGCATTTTCTGAAGGACAAGAGTTTATTGACGTACGTATTGACGTCTGTCTGCGTATCTCTGGCACACAGCCAAAGGGAAAAGTTGGCAGTGATTGTGTGCGGGCCAACTCATTCAACGCATTCATGTCTGGTTTGGTACCAAAGATGACATAGAAATCAAAACACACACCACACACCGCACACAGAGGTGTGGTCCACACATGGTGACCCAACCACACCGATTCACTCGCTGCCGCCACCGGCGACGCCTTGCTTCTTGACACCATTGCAGCGTGTTTATCTGTCGACCACACACAAGGTCCTCTACTCCGTGTGTGTGTGTATTGGTGTGTTTATTTGTTGATCAGTGAGTTTGTGTGAGCAGTGGCTGGACTGACTGCAATTAACGAGTGACGGCTATTTTGAGTGACGGTGGCTGCGCGTGTGTGTTTCTCGTTATCCTGCCCTGATGTGTGTGTGTGTGTGTGTGTCTGTGTGTGTGTGTTTGTCCATTGTGTGCGAAGGCGACTTCATGCAAGCATCCCTTCCACGTGTGGCGGCGCTTTGTGCGGCCATTTGGCATAGCGGTGAATGAATGGCCGTCTGTCTGTCTGTCTGTCTGTGAGGCCACATACACTGTCATTCACTCGATCAACAACACACACACTGACAGACCTACTTACTCCAACGAACACATCAGGGGAGGACAACGATAAAAAGACAGTCAGCCATAGTCACTCATTCGTTGGAGTCAGTCCAGCCAGCGCACACACAAACTCACTGATCAGCAGACAAACACACCAATGCACAATACACACACACACACTGGGGCACCAGCAGTGTGCCGGCAGATCAGGTACACCTAGACGTGGACAGGCAGACAGACAGGGGCGCACAGAGGAGGGCACCTCCTCTGTGCGCCAGACAGCACTATAGAGAGTGGCAAAAGCACACATCTTTCTCTCCCTGACTACTGCACCTCTATCTCATAAGCCATGAACCCATGCGACGTGCACACACAGACACACAGCATAGTCGAGGAGCTCTACAAGAGCCCCCCCGTGCAGATAAGCATCGCTACTACCATCCCGCCCCACCGCAAGCCCCCCTGACACACCGCTGCGCTCTCAGCTGGATCGGATGTTGTCGTGAGGGGTGCGCTAATCGGCCCGGTTGTTGTCGGCTGGGGTGTTATTGTCGGTGTGCTGTCAACTGGTTCGGGTGCTGTTGTCATAGGGGGTGAAGGTTGGTCAATTGACTCTCGCACTTGCAGCACTTCTATCTCATCGGCCGTGAAATAGCCTGACCCGCCGCCGAACAGAGCATAGCCCCAGCTGCTATTCTTCTCCCCGGTGTAGCCCTCAGGTAGAAGGCTCATGGGGATTCTCTGAGCGCAGCTGCGAATGTCGGCAGCAGTCCGCTTATTCCTCGGACCCAGCCCAGACTCAGCCACCACACCACAGGCCAAAAGCTGATACGTCCCGATTATGAAATTCGCACCACTCACATTCCCCTCCCTCCCCGCCACCTCCACACGCTTGATTACTGGGCGGATCTCGATCTTGGTCGGCTTGGGAAAGTGCCCGGCCAGCGAGAAATGCCACAGATCACACGGGTATGTATTCTGACAGTCGTAGAAGTTGCTTCCCGTTCGGTCGTCGGGCAGCAGCAGACCCTTGCTGATGAAGACGCCGAAAACATACTTGTCCTTCCTGATGACCAGCACGATAGGCTTCGCGTCGCCCACTCTGTCCAGCAGGTCGCCATAGGTGGTGCCGTGAACAGACGTCCTACACACACACAGACACAGAATCTGCCCATCATCCCAGCTGTTGGCATGATGTGTGTCTACCGGTAGAGTGAGGTGAGTTCTGTGGTGTCGTTGCCCCCCAGTAGGCCGAGCAGCCCCTCATACTCTGACGCTGACAGTGACGTGCCGTTCGGCGGGGTAACCTCCTGCAGGCCACGCAAATGGACCTGGACGCATGAGTCAGACATGGACACACTTGATGAGTGGATGGGTGATGGCGTCTGCGTGCACCTGTTGTCCCTCCACCACACAAAGGACGATCAGCAGGCCAGCCACTGCCCGAACAAGCATCGCGTGTGTGAACAACAAAAGAAGAGAAGAAAAGAGAGGAGAGAGGAGAGATCCACAGAACAGGAACGCGACGAACCAAACAAACCGCACGATTGGGTCATTGCGAGGTGCCCCAAGATCTATCGCGTGCAAGGACTGCGCTCTAACTCACTACTTCTTGAGCTCGCACAATGCCAAAAATTGTGAGTTGGAGGAGAAGAAGGGCCTTGTCATCCTTCTGAATTCAGCTCGGGCGATATCGGTTCTTGTCGAGGTGAGATCTGTTGTCTGTGGACGTGGTGCGTGCGCGCGAGGCATGAAGGCACGACTGCGGGCAGAGAAAAGATGTGTTGTGTGCCATGGTTTCCCTCTCCCGTCCGTGATGTGTGCTACGGGCAGGTTAGGTTGGTTTGGTTTGTGTGGAGGGCTCTGAGGGATCAGGAGAGAAGCGACTATGGACCGGTTCAACATGATGCAGGTGGGCTAGGTGCGTGTGCTTTGCTTGCGGGAGGGAGGGAGGGAGGGAGGGAGAAGGGGTGCATCCAGATTAAGTCGTGTGTGTGTGTGTGTTGCGTGTGCTGTGCTCGGTCATGATGTATGTATGCATCAGGGTGGAGGTGGCCCTCCTGTCAGACCTGGTGAGCATTCTCACCTGACCTGCACACAGAGAGAGACCTCACACGCCCCTGTATCGTCTGTCTGCGTGTGTCCCCTTCTTGGTGATGTGCAGGCCCTGTGGCAGGTAGGAGCGTTGAGTGTGGAGTGCACACAAGTGTCTGTGTGTCCATGGGGATCGTGGATATATGAGGCTGTGTGTGGGTGTCTGTGTGGTGTGTGTGTCAGGTCTGCAGCAGCAGGGCCAGCAGCAACAACAGCAGCAGATGGGGGGCCCGGGTGCGGGGCCATACCCACCCTCAATGCACGCCAACATGTACGCCATCCGACAGAGCGCACACATCCACGTGTGTGTGGATCTCTGCATGCGTGTGTGCGCAGGCTGCCCCATTTCGCTCAGCAGCAGCAGACCAGGGCGGCTGCGGCACGCATCGGCGCAACGCAACTCAACCCTAATGGTCAGTGCAGGAGTCAACATCACAAACACACACACACACACACACACATATACACCTGAGCTGCATCCTCGTGGAGTGTGTCCATGTCCGTGTCCATGTCCGTGTCCATGTGTGTGTGGTTGTCAGCTGGCGCATTCTACGACGGCTCGATGGACTTCGTTCAGCAACAGCAGCAGCAACAACAGCAGCAGCAGACACGAGCCAACCCACAACTGTATGCGCAGCGCACACCCATCCCTGCACACACACAATGGATAAATGGATGGATGGATGTCGTCATGCAGGCGTCCTGACGCGATGCCGTTCTCAATGGGCGGCACATCGGCCTTCAACACCGCTGGTAAGTGGGAGGGAGGGAAGCAATGCACACACACACACACACACAGATGGTCATTTCGCTGTTGACACACATGGGTGTGTGTAGGTCTGACAGGTCACCAGCAGCAGTCGATGCAGCAGCAGGGGCAAGGTGCGATCGATGCACACACACACATACACACACGTGTCTGTGTCGATGATGCGTATTGTGCCTGCGTGCAGGGTTCCCCCAGCAGAGCACTGGATTTGGCGGCGGCTATCCATGTGAGCAACCACACACACAGACACTCTCCCTCTCTCTCTCCCCCTCTCCCCCTCACACACACGGAAATTTGGATGTCTGTGGCCATTCTCTCACACACAGACGGTATGGGAGGCGGCCTGCAATCTCAGCAGCAACAGCCACAAGGTAAGCTAACCCCGGGCACGACGCGCACACCTTTCTGCCTGTATCCATGTGTGTGTGTAGGTGGGGGGTTTGTGCGTCAGCCCCAGCCACCAGGCGCACAGGCGCAGCAGCAGCTCGGTGCAGGGGGGCCGCAGCAGCAACAGGCCGCGGCAGCTGCAGCGGCGCAGCAGCAGGCCAGTGCCTTGCAGGCACAGCAGCAGCAGGGAGGTATGTTGATCCATCCATCCATCCGTGTGTCGATGTGTGTATGTGAGTGTAGGTGTGCGTAAGCCCTCGCCGACTCAGCAGCAGGCGGGCCAGCAGCCGGGAGGTGCCAGAGGTATCAACACACCACACTGCCACGCCCTTGTTGACACACATCGCCGCATTTCTGTCTGTCTGTCTGTCTGTCTGTCGTTGTGGCTGCGTCAAGTAGGTGTGGCCGGTCAGCTGGGGGGCTATCAGCAGCAGCAACAGGTGCACATGGTGGATGGATGGATGGATTTCAGCACCTGGATGTGATGTGGTGTGTATGCAGCCTGGTGGTGCTCTGCAGGCCCGCATGGGCGCCGCAGGAATGCTCGGTAAGTAACCTTACTGCCCAGGTCCCCCACTCCAGCAGACTCCACACACACACACACACACACAGAGAGAGAGAGAGAGACACAGTGGTCTCTGTGTGTGTGTGCTGCAGGAGGCCCCCAGCAGCCGTCTCAGCAGCAGCAGCAGCCCTCAGGGCAGCAGCAGGGTGGCGTCGGTGCAGTCGGTGTGGGCTCGATGGGCAGCTCATCGCCAAACCCACAGCAGCAGGGGCAGAATGTCCTCGGACTCGGTGCGCCAACCACACACACACACACACACAAAACACACAGACGCACAGACAGACAGACAGAGAGAGAGATTGTGTCGTCTTGTGTGTGGCGATACATGCACAGGTCTCAACCTGCAGTCTGGCGGCAGCCTGCAGCAGGCAGCCCAACAGCAGCAGCAGCAGCCTGGTGCTGGAGGCTCCCCGACCAGCAAGCTGCGCCAGCAGCAGTACGGTGGTCTGGCCACTGCCGGCGGCCAGCAGCAGCAGCAGCAGCAACAGCAGCAACAACAACAGGCTGGGGGCTCACCGCGGAAGCAGGTACGCCCCCATCCCCCTCCCACACACACACGCGTGCCCATGTGGTTGTGTTGTGTGTATGTGTATGTGTATGTCTGTGTGTTCTCACACACACAGGTTGGTGTGGGTGGTGTGGCTGAGGCGCAGAAGAAGAAAAATGGCACCGCCCAGCAGGACGCTGAGCTGCAGAACCTTCTGTAACCAACCATTCACACACACATGGATGGATGGATGGATGGAAAGCACGTGCCCACCTCTATGTGTGTGTGTGTGTGTGCGGTGCAGCGCTGAGATCTACGCGCCGCCCAGCGGCCCCCCCGACCCCTCTCGCATCCCTGCTGCCGCACGGGAGATGACGCGCCACGACCTTCTCTCCGGACCTCTCAATGACACCGGTGCGTATCTTGCGTACACACGCGTCGTGTGTGGATGTGTGTGTGTGTGTGTGTGCAGTGATGCAGTTCTACCAGAAGCATCAGCGGTCGTCCATCGACCCGAAGGACCTCATCCACGAGAGCACACTCAAGGCCAAACTGTCAAACAGGTCAGTGAAGTGAGCAACAGCAATCGGCAGCGGGCACACACGCCCATGTGGTTGTGTTGTGCGTGGCTGTGCAGGTGTCACCATGGCTTGCTGGGCATCTTGAAGGTCATCCGCATGACAGACCCCGACCTCAACATCGTCGCACTCGGTATACTCACCCACCCGTCCTCACACACACACACACACACACACGTGATCACACACAGCTGTGTGTGTATGATCATGTCACATGACCAGGGATGGACCTGACCACTCTCGGCCTCAACCTCAACTCACCAGAGTACACACACCACCACAACCACAACCACAACCACAACACGAATGCATCAAAACACACTTCTCTGCCATGTGTGTGTGTCTGTGTGTGGTCAGGTCACTGTATAGCTCCTTCTCCTCGCCATGGGCAGAGGCGCCGCTGCAGTCATCGGACACGCCAGAGTACGCTGCCCATCCGCGCACACACACACACACGCCTCCATCCCTCCCTCCCTCCCTCCCTCTGTGCGTTGGTATGGTGTGTCTGTGTGTCCCTGTTCCTTTAGGTTTTCGCTGCCGTCGTGCTACTACACGAACCCCAACCTGCACAAAGTCGAGGTGAGTGAGTGATTGCGTATGTGCGAGGGGTCTGTGTGAGGGAGGGGTCTGTGTGTGTGTGTGTATGGTGTGCATCTGTCTGTCTGTGTGTGTCAGGTGTCGACCTTGAAGAAGGTCAACGACGACACGCTGCTGTACATCTTCTACAACTGCCCAAGAGACGTATTCCAGCCACAAGCTGCCAACGAACTGTAAGCCCACACACGCACACACACACACACACACAGAGAGAGAGAGAGAGAGGCCGACAGACACAAAGCTGCACTGCATTCGTCTCTCGTGTGCGTGTCGACAGCGTCAATCGCAAGTGGCGTTTCCTGCGCGATAAGGCCCTGTGGCTCAAAGAGGAGACCGACAGCACAAGTACGTCAGGCCACACCCACACAGTGCAATGCACCAGTGCACCTCTCTCTCCCCTTCTGTGTGTGACGCATCAGCTGACAGCAAGCAGTGGACCTACTACGACACCGAAACCGGCCAGAAGAAGTGAGCACCCCGCCCCCCCGCCCCCCGCTCCCCTCTCACACACAAAGGCACCCCACACCCAGCCGCCCATCAACACGCAGAAAGAGGGAGACAGAGAGAGAGAGAGAGAGAAGGTCCATCCTCTCTGTCTGTGTATGTGTCAGGACGTACGTGGGCCCCCCTCCCTTGGAGAAGGATTTGCTTGAGTCCGCCCAGGCCATCGCACAGCTGGCGCAGCAGACCATGCCCAAGGCGGGACCACCCTCAGCCGACGCCACCAAGACACAACAACAGCAGCAGCAGAGCCAGCAGAGCCCCGCCAGTGCCAGTGGGAGTAGTGGGGGGCAGAAGACCGATGGCTGAGCTCAGCTGATGCATGGATTGACACTCGATGGGTGCGGCGAACACTCGATGGGTATGTGTGTGCATTAATATTGTTGGCGGCGAGAATTCATTCATTCATTCGTTCAGCTGGTGCGGGGCGAATGGATGCACGTGCTGTGGTGGTGGTGGAGGGGTGTAGGCGACGAGTGGCGTCGGTGTTGCCGGTGGATCCAGACCAGGTTCACCAGGCACTGGCAGCGTCCCTCTCGCCTTGCATCCATCCATCCCTTCACTGCTGCATGACGCACAGACGGGCACACGGGTCATGGTATGGTCATTGGACACACACACACACACGTGCATGCCTGTGCGAGTGACAGTGAGAGTGAGAGCGACAGTGAGAGTGTGTGCGTATGGACTCATTAATGGCATTTTTCGCCCTCATGAATTCAATCACCCCCCAACACGTGAGCTCGCAGAATGCAAAGCTCGCGCGAGGTGTTTCCGCCGACCCCAGCAGTCCCCTCTTGGCTACTCGATCACACCGACAAGGCTACTTACACACACAAGAGCCAAGCCACCAAAGGAAAGAGGTGACAGAAAGAACACATCAAAACAATCGGATTGCTCCGCTTCTTCCCATTCATGCGTCTGTACAGCATCGATCATCCCATGGTGCCTAGATAGTGTATAAGAAGGGGGAAGAAGCCTACCTACATCGCTCGTGAGTCGGCATGATATACTCCGACGGCTATGCTGAGGGCGAGCCCCGCGTGGAGTTTCGCACTGACGTCGACGATGGTGGTGGGCAGGGAGCGGGCACGGGGACGGGGCGGCTGTTTCCTTTGGAAGAGCTGTACTTCTGCGACGCGTAAGTGTATAATAGGTCTTGAGGGAGGGAGGGAGGGAGGGAGGGAGTGAATGAGATGGACGGCTGTGAGTGCAGGCAGGCAAACCGCCCTGGTTGGATGATGGTGTGTGTGTGTGTGTGTCAATATATGATCTGTGTGTCGGTCTGTGTGTCAGGTGTTCTTTGGTGTGTTCTCGTTATGGCTTGACTGAGGAGATCGACAGCTACTACTGCCCACACTGCCTCGAGAACATGCCCTCCAGCGAAGCCATGCTGTACCTCAACAGGCAAGGCACAACGATTAGATACACACAGACACGCACACACACACACACAGAGAGAGAGAGAGAGAGATGTTGGGGTCTGTGTGTGGCATCCATCGTCTGTGTGTGTCGTTTCTTTCTGTAGGTGTTCCAAGTGTTTCGAGTGCCCCATCTGCTTCAACACCCTCACCATCACCGCTGCACACGACGGCAAGTCAGTATGGACATCTTCACGCGCAGAAGGGCCATTTGCGCCCATTTATATGTGTGTGTGTGCATGGGATGGATGGCGTGTGTACTGTGCCGTAGGTGTTTCTTCTCGTGTCAATTCTGCCGGTGGTCTTCGGGCGAAATACAGCTGGAGGCAGAGAAACCTGACATGCTCGTCGGTAAGAACCTGACACACACACAGACAATCAGATGCAGTCTGTGGGTCTCTCTCTCCCTCTCTGTGTGTGTGTGTGCAGCTGCGGCCTTTCAGAAGGAGCGTGACTCGCCTCACAGAACAGAGGTAGGTAACAGAGGCGGGCGCACACCACACCCATGTATGGGCCTGCACGTGTGTGTATGTGTGTGTATGTGTGTGTATGTGTGTGTGGTGTACAATCAGATGAACAAGCTGGTCGAGACGTTCCGCAAGGCCTCCCAGGAGATCACACGGGGTATGTCCGCCCGCACGGCCCACACACACACACACACACAGAGAGAGAGAGAGAGAGAAAGAGAGAGAGAGAAACAGACGAATGAGATGGCCGATAACCTATGTGTGTGTCATTGCAGAGAGGGAGCTGCAGGCCCGCATGCGTCGGCGGTCCATCACGCTCTTCCTGCCTGCCACCAGCGGCGAAGGGTATGCACACACATACACACACACACACACACCCCGAGAGAGAGAGAGAGGGGGGGAATGTCTGTGTGTGTGTGTGTCCGCTCGGTCGTTCGGTCGGTCGGTGTCAGGTCGAAGAGGGGTTCCAAGAGTGGCGGCGGCGCTCACCCCTGGGTGGTGGAGGACCTCGAGAACATGCTCAAGGACAAAAAGACCAAACTCAAGACGTCCGCTACACTATGGACCGACCCATCACATGCTCAAATCGTCCGTCGATCGCTGTATGTGTGTTTATGGTTTGTCAGGATGTCGATCCGCACGACGACCAAGAAGGGCGTCAGGATCGAGAGCATCTCGCTCAAAGACCTCATCGCACCCTCTGGTGGGTCGAAGCCCTCTCTTAAGACCATGATGCACTCCGTGTTTGGTTGTGTGTGTGTGTGCAGATGAGAAGGCCAGGAGTATAGCGGAGCAGCTCAAGTCCCTCGACGAGACGCCAACTGACACAAGTACGCGGACAGACCCCCCATGGCTGCACTGCACTCCCTCCCTCCCTCCCTCCCTCTCTCTGTGTGTCCGTTGTGTGTGATGTGTGTGCAGTAGCATCGCTCGATCAGCGCACCAGATGCATCAACGAGGAGGCCCACACACTCAGGTAAGGCACACATACACACACCACACACACACTGTCGCCCACACACGTGTGTGTGTGTCCGTGCGTGTGTATGTATGTGTGCCATTCTCCAGTGGTCTGATTCCCTCGCGCAAGCCGCTGCTCACCAAAAGGTCGCGGAGGTGCAGACAAGTACGTGATCGTGATATCAGCCACACACACACACACACACAGAGAGAGAGAGAGAGAGGGGAAAGGACAAACTAACGTATGGATCTGTCTCTCTGTGTGTGTGTGCCATCTGCCATCAGTGCACCCGTTATGTGGTGAAGCCTCAGATCAACCCCTGCAGCACCCCGCCCTTCCAGAAACAAAACATCGCCTGGCTATACGTACCCAGGGTCCTCCTCGTACACCCTAACCCCAATGAGATCGGGTCAGTGGGTCAGTGGGTGGGCGAGAGGAGGAAGGGGCTGGTTTGACATACGGAGAAAGAGAGAGGGAGGGAGGGAGCGAGGAAGGCTCGTGCACTCTCTCTCTCTCTCTCTGTGTGTGTGTGTGTGTGTCCCTTTAGTGTGGGCCGCGTCATGTCGGTGTCGTTTGCCATGTACAACCCCGTCGAGAGCAACACCACCGTAAGTAACATAGGAAGGATGCTCCCTTAAGACACGAATGTGTGTTGTGTGCACATGTGTCTGTCTGTGTGTGCGTCAAGGCGAGGTTCGCCGCCGACGCGTACAACAGAAACATATCAGAGGGCGAGGAGGAGGAGGACAGGGACAACAACAGCAGCAGCAGTAACCCATTTGGCTACACCATGGATGTGAGAGCGAGCGGAGAGACGAGAGGGAGGGAGGGAGGGAGGGAGATCAACAAACTGTGTGTGTGTGTGTAGGTGTTGACAGAGCCTTTTGAGACGGTCATTGGGCCGCACAACGAGCTGCAGGACGTCCATGAGGTCAGTCAGTGTCGGTGTGTGCATCTGTGTTGTGTACATCTCTCTCCCTCTCTCTCCCTGTGTGTGTGCGTGTGGGCAGGGTCTGATTGAGGAGGACTCTGCTGCCGTTCCCACCGACGTACTCACACACACACACACACATCCCTCCACACACGCACACATTCCACCATTGTGTGTCCAGGACAACCCCGAGATCATCACTGAGCGAAAGGGCAACAAAATCATGGTACGCGCGCACCAAGACGCACAAAGCACAACACACAGAGAGGCCCCTGTGTATGTGTGTAGGTGTGCTTGAGGGTGAAGCCGCATGACGACTCGGCCGGCAAGGAGGCCACGGTGAGCCTTCAGTCACACGCTGTGGTGCATCGGATGCATCTGCTTGTGTCTGTCTGTCTGCCTGCCTGTGTGTATGTCCGTTGGTTGTCAGTTTGGCATTCCGGTTGAGTTGTCCTTTAAGGACCGCACTATGAAGGAGCACAACACACACATACACCTGGTTGGTGACCACCACACACACAGACACACACACACACACAGAGGGAGAGAGAGAAAGCATGTGTGTGTGGGTCGTGTGTGTGCAGGTGTTCACTTTGGGAATTATCAGCGGCGCCTCTGAGTGACTTGGGTGTGTGTGGTGTGTGTTCTGTGGGGTGGATGAGAGGGGCTGTTTGCTGCCTTGCTGGGGTTGGGTTGTTGATACCTGATATGATAG
Organism: Vitrella brassicaformis; assembly: GCA_001179505.1. NCBI lineage: Eukaryota > Vitrellaceae > Vitrella > Vitrella brassicaformis. The sequence continues at coordinate 23,419 of CDMY01000802.1, read as the reverse complement.
ATCGGTTCGTTCGTGTGCATGTGTATGTATGTATGTATGTCTGTGTGTGTGTGTGTCTCTATCGACGCCACGTGTGTGTGGATTAGCTATACGACAGACGACGTCTCTCTGCATCTCGGTGTCTCGCGTGTCTGCCTGTCTGACAGCCTGTACACCCACCCCACACCGCCCTCTACACCCATCTAAACACCACACACGTGTCTGTCAGTCAAAACTTCAATATGTCCTTGAAGGGGTCCTCCTTCCGCTTGTCCTGCTGCACAAACGAAAACCCACCTCCACCACCACCGCTCTGCTGATGTGACGGCTGCATGGTGGTTGGTGGCGATGGGGGAAGGAATGCGCTGCCGTGGATGCCGTGTGGGGGAAGCGTGGCTGGCATTGGCGGGAGGGGGGAGGAGCGGCTGGCCGCCTGCACACACGACACACACCCACACAGACACAGAGACACAGAGACACCTGTGCGCGGTGGTCTCTCTCCCGCTGTGTGTGTGTGTGTGTATTGGGGGCTGGGTGCAGACCTACCAGTTCTGCGAATGGGTCGCTCGTATGTGTGGGTGAGCTCCGCTGCTGTTGGGTGAGGCTCGTCATGGGTGCCAGCGCGGCCGTGGGCGAAGAGGAAGGGCCAAAGTTCAGCAACGTGCCTGCACACGCACACACACAAACACACACATTCACTGTGTGTGCAGACCGACAGAGAGGCAGGACACATGCCTGTGTGCATGGAGGGTGGTGGAGGCATTGGCGGCATGTGTGGCTGTTTGGAGGGGCCGGAGGGGGCAGACAGCAGGTCGGCCAGATCCATCAGCGACCTGAGCTCACGCAGCACGAACGCGCCCTCCCTCCCGCCCTCCCTCCCTCCATCTCTGTGTGTCTGTGTGTCTGTGTGTCTGTGTGTCTGTGTGTGGTACCCCTGCTGTTGTGTGCGTGACGCTATTGTCTGTGTGGTGTCGAAGAGGTCCAACAGACCATCACCACCACCACCACCCCTCCTGCCGCCTCCACCTGTACAAACACATCCATCCATCCATCCGTCCATTGTGTGCAGTGGTTCTGCACACACCTCCTGCGGTGATGGGTGGCGCGGGTGGTGCAGGTTTGAGCGAGAAGGGGTTGTCGTCAACACCCACACGCCTGCACAGACACACACGCACACACAGGTGCACACCGACCCATCCCCCCCCTCCCCTCATTCCCCCTCTGTGTGCTCACCTTGCCGCCGCAGCTGTTGCTGCTGGCGGGGGTGGCGGCCTTGATGCTGCTGATGGTGTGGTTGTGGGCCCGTTGAGCAGCAACGACTCAAAGCTTGTCGTCACTATAGTTATCAATCCACACACACACACACACACACAGAGAGAGAGAGAGATGTGTCTGTTCTGTGTGCACACCCATCTGTATGTGTGTGCGTGTGTATGTGTACCGTCTTTGCTGTCGCTGCCGCCCAGGGCCTGGCTCACAGCCTTCTCGTTCTCCTGATTGGCAGCCAGCGCATCAACACGTCCACACACAGATGTAGAGGGAGGGAGGGAAGGAGGGTGTGGTGCTGGCCTGCTGCTTACAGAGGCGCGCTTGTAGTCCTTTTGCCTGTGCTCCTCAACCTTTGCACACACACACATACATAATACATATTTGGCCTCCATCCACTCATCCGGTGCAGTGCCTCCACTGCACCCCTGCGCACCGACCCTCTGGATGAGCTTCTTGACCACGTTGAGCTGCGTGGTGAACTGCTCGCTTGTCAAGGTCTCCTCAGCAAGATACGGCAGCACCAATGGCAGCAGCCGCTCGGCCGTCATCTGACAACCCCAACCCCCAAACCACACACATGCGCCTGTGTGTGTGTGTGCGCGTGTGGCGGGGGATGTGGTGTACCTTAGCGCCGAGGTACTTGGAGAGCGCGTCGGCGCAGCCGAGCACACACATACAGACGGGCGGAGAACGGTCCAGCTTGGACACCTGTCGAGTCGACACACAGAGAGAGCAACGGACATTGTGCTGCACAATCAAATGCATCCACACGCGCACACAAACAGAGACATTGAGTGTATGGGACCTTTTCGAGGACGTGCAGAATCTGGTCGCTGATGGTGGTGCGGTCGAAGAGCGTGAAGAGCTCGTTGATGCACATCAGCGCCTGCACACGCACCTTCAACGTGCCTACACACCAACCAATACATACACACACACACACACACCATTGTCTCCGTGTCTGCCGTTTGCCGCCCCCCCTCCCCTTCTCTCTCTCTCTCTCTCTCTCTGTGTGTGTGTGTGTGTGTGGCTGTCCACTTACTGGTGGTGAGGACGAGCTGGACGATCCTGGGCAGCACTGATGCCTTCATCTGTGTGTAGGGGAACTTCTTGCTGAGGAAGGGCAGCTTCTGGATGCACGGCAGGTGGATCGACGGCTCCTGATGACACACACACACACACACACACACAGAGAGAGAGAGAGAGAGGGAGGTCCATCCATCCATCCATCCATCCATTCGCCCCCTTCTATGTCCCCTCCCTCCCTCCCTCTGTCAGGCCTACGTGCAGCTCGAGGCACTTGAGCACAAAGGGGAGAATGTCGTTCTGCACGATACTCTCACTGGCCATGCCGATGAGGTACTCGAGCTGCTCGACCAGCATGATGACGGCGTCGATGCTCATCTCCTTGGACACCAGCAGCGGGGCCAGGGAGGGCCACACGCTGTTGACAAAGCTGGACTGGTCGATCTTGATCTGCACACACACACACACACACACAAAGAGAGAGAGAGAGAGATGCGCTCATAGAGAGAGAGGCGCCGGAGGGAGGGAGGGGGTCTGTCTTACTTTGTGGAGGACACAGAAGATGTTGGGTAGGATGTACTGGTACAGCTCGGGGCTGGCCAGGTTGTCCAGCAAAGGGTATAACACACGATGCCTGCACGTGGGAACACAATACCATCTCACATATGGATGGGCTCATTGTCTGTCTGTCTGTCTGTACTGTACTGTCTGTGTGTGGATCACTCACGTGAGCAGCCGTTCGTCGTTCATCTCGGCAGAAGTCTCCAGGAGCTTCGTCAGGCCTCGGAGGAAATGCACCTACACAGACGCACACAGACGCACATGGGCTGCACATGAACGGCACAGAGTAGCCGACCGACGTACCTTCTGAGCGTCCTCCTTCTCCCTCAGTGTCGACAGAAACCGCAGCGCACGGATCGTTATCTACGCACACACACACACGTACACACAGAGCCCATTTCTGTTGATGTGCCTCTTCCTCTCTCTCTCTCTCTCTGTGTGTGTGTGTGTGTGTGTGCCTACGTCTTGGAAGAATTCGCTCTGTGTGAATGCGTTGATGTCGGTCCGCATCTCGGGCGACGGGTGGAGCATACCTGCACCCACCCAACCAACCGACCAGTGTGTGGCACACACTTCAGTGTGTGGATGGTGTGTATGCAGAGCACTCGAGTACTTGAGAGGATGGACTGCATGTCGCTCGGCACGGTGTTGGCCCGCAACGGCAGCAACGAACGACACTGCACACATCCAACCAAACACACAGAGATGCAGCGAAAAGCAGGCAGAGAACTTCCTCCCTCCAGGGCATACTTGTGCGCTGTGTCCCTGTCTGTCGTTGGGTGCGCACTGGATGAGCGACCGACGCGTGAAACACTCATACGCAACCAACGCTGGTGACGTGACCCACCGACACACACATCCATCCATATGCGCGCCTCCCTCTGTCTCTGTGTGTGCGTGTGTGCTGAAGGCACCTACCGAGTGAGAAGATGTCGCTCTTGGGCGAGCACTTGCCCGGCAGTGTGGCCGTCATCTCGGGGGCCGCATACCTGACACATCACACAACCACACAGCCACACACTCATACGCATGTCATGTGACGCATCCATTGTGTGTTATTTCTCACTGTATAGGTGGGTCGAGTGAGAACGAGGAGGGGTCCGTCCTGTGAACACATACACTGTCTCTCTCCTACTCTCTCTGTGTGTGTATATGTGTCTGCTGCGTACGTGTTGTTCATCCAGGTGTAGTCGCAGTCCATCAGGCTCTGGCCCGTCAGTGGCCGAGAATACGCCTGCACATCGACACACGCGACTGTGTGTGCTTCCACCAGTCCACACACCCACGTACAGGCGTACCATTCCGCCGAGGAACCACTTGCCGCTCTTGTCGACAAACACAGTGAAGGGCGACAGCGCCAAATGACACAGCTTGGCGTCCTTTACGTTCACACACACACACACACAAGAAGAGAGAGAGAGAGAGATGCGGACATCAGATGTGTGTGTATGTGTGTCTATGTTTATGTGGGTGGGTACGTTGTGGAGGAATGCGATGGCCTCCGCCAGGTCGAACAGGCCCATCTTCAGCTCCAATGGCGACAATACTGACATCAACGATACATACGTCCACCAATGTCCCCCGTGTGTGTATGTCTGTTCGTCCGTACCAACATCCTGGTTGAGCAGCGTGTTGAGCGTGCACTCGACCGGCTTGGTGGCGAAGGCAACGGACGCCCTATCCTCACTCAACGCCTCTGTCGACCGACACATAAACCATACACACACACACACACACACACAGAGGGAGGGAGAGGACGGCCAATGCGCCAGCGCGCAAAAGGGAATGGGACCCACTGCCTGCCTGGCTGACGTACCGATGACGCAGAGCACATTTGGGTGCCTCAGCCTCTGCAGCTTGACGGCATCGTTGCGCAGAACCTCAAACAGGGACTCGCGCAGCGACTTGTCCAACCTGCACACACATGTGCACATGGATGGATACCCATCCTCTCTCTCTTTCCCTGTGTGAGTCGGTGAGTCGATGGGTGGGTCTGACTTGTCTGCCAGTTTCTTCTCGAATACGAAGCATGTGATAGATTGGGACTGCCGCTCCTTGTGGGTGCCCTGCACCAACTGAGAACGCACACACACACAGAGAGGGAGAGAGAGGTGTGCGTCGCGTCTTCGATGCTGACAGAGGCCTCCTTACTTTCCACTTGACGAATCGTCCGCCCTCCCTCTGCTCATCTTGGACGTCATAGTTCTTCAGCAGCTGATTGCCCATCGTCCACCTGACTGCCGCCCACACACACACACAGAGATTCAAACATCCAGACAACAGATCCACATTGAGATAGAAATCATGCATCACATTCTCTCTGCGCTCACTGCGCCAGATTGCTGCTAGTCAGCTCTCAGCCGGTCTGCACACACACAACACAAGACGACCCAGGCAGGCAGGCAGCAGATAGATGGAGCCAACACACGGACGGTGTACGTATGTATCCAGTCCTGCTGCTGCCCACCTCTACTGATGTGATCTATCAGCTGATGGCATCTTGCTCTCCACAGCAGAGGGGATTCCCTCACGTCGCAGATCTATGCGAGCTCACAGGAAGCAGTGAGTTAGAGCGCAGTCCTTGCACGGGATAGGTCTTTTTGGGAACCTGACCCAATCGGTGTGTGAGCCTCGTTCGTCACATCCTGTCTTATCGTGAGCTAGTTTGGATCTCTCCTCTCTTCTCTTCCCCTCTCCCTTGTTGTTCACAATCGCGATGTTTATTCGGGCTGTGGCTGGTCTGTTGACGGTTCTTTGCGTGGCGGAGGCACAACAGGTGTGGACACAAGGACGCGGTGCACCCATCCACTCCATTTGATGCTTTTGGTGTGCTGGCTGACTCGTGTGTTCAGGTCCACTTGCGTGGCCTGCAGGTGACCCCGCCCGAGGGCACTTCGCTGTCTGCGTCGGAGTATGAGGGGCTGGTCGGCCTGCTGGTCCAAGAGGGGGAGCTCGGGGTGCTGGGCAACGCCACAACAAAACTCACCCCACTCTACTGGTAGACACACATCATGCCCTGATGTGCCGTCGGCTGGCAGATGATTCTCCATTTGTGTGTTGTGTGTAGGACGGCTGCACACGGGACGGCCTGGCGCAAAGTGCTTGTCCGTGTGGGTGACGCGGAGCCTCTCGTGTTCATCATTCGTAAGGACAATTATGTGTTCGGCGCCTTCATCAGTGACCGCCTTTTGCTGTCCGACGACTATCCCACCGACCGCCGCGAGTACGAGAGTGATGTGTGGCTCTTCTCGCTGGCCGGCCACTTCCCCCAGCCGACCAAGATCAACCTCTACGGAGGGGGGCAGATCGTGCGGGTGGCGGAAAGGAGAGGGGCCGTGTATGGTGCGAGAGTGTGGATCGGGGGACGTTTCTCACTTGCCATGGGCTATGGTGGCGATGGCCGGTCTGCTGCTGCCGACATCCGCAGCTGCCGTCACTACACTACCGGCAGTGATGTGCCTGAGGGCTACACGGGAGTGAAGAATGAGAATGGCACTGCCTTTCTGGGCGGGTCGATGGAGTTCATGGCCGACGATATAGAGGTGCTGCATGTGATTGGGTAGAGGAGGAGGGGGGCGGATTTGCCTTTTCCCTCTATCTTGCTGTACATCTAGAGGCAGGCAGTGATACATCTGCCGCCCTCTCTCTACGTGTCTGCCTCTCTGTCTGTCGAGTGGTTTCCCGGCACACTGCTGGTGCCCCAATGTGGGTATTTGTTTGTTTGTTTGTCTGTCTGTTTGTTTGTTAATCAGTGAGTGTGTGTGTCTGTGGCGGCTGGACTGACTGTACTGAATGAATGGCTGTGTCTGCATGTGTGTCTGCAATTGTCGTTGTCCTGCCCTGATGTCTTTCTGTGATTATGTGTGTGCGTCGGTGAACTAGGCCTGGCCTGCATGACACTAACTTGTTCGCTGTGTGTTTACTTTTTTTCTGATAAGCCTGCTTGCCTCCTCGCCTTGTTGTGTTTGTGTGTATGAAGTAGATGGCGGTGTTCATGCGGCTTCATAAACAGAGGGACAACAGCTGCACATTTTCTTGACCCGATGCCTTGCACCAGCTGCAATTCACAAACCAAACGCCCCCACCAACGTTCGTCGTACACACACATACGCACATCCGCACCGACACCACACACGAGTGAGGCTGGCTGCTGGCGACAAAGCAAGCACAGCACACCTAATCAGTCGCGCCAGCAGGCGTTGATCCATGTCAGTCAGACAAACCTATGTATTAGCCATTAATTCGATCAATCATACACTCGCCCCACATATGGAGCGAACAGAGATATATACGCCATTCGAATCATACATCCCTCCCCCCACCTCAATCAGTTGTGTGTGTGGTCCCCTCCCAGTAAGGAAGACACCAATCGATGACAACGTGTGTGTGTTGTGTACGGCGCCGAAGACGTACTTGTCCTTCCTGACCAGCTCCACCACCTCCTCCCCCTGAAGGCTTTATGGCAAAGGTGCTCTAAGCTCGAACGGAGCGATGGTCCGAAGATGGAGTCAGTGGAGATGGTGTGTGACGTGTGCTATTGTAAGTGGGAGGCTGAGGGCTGCCACGTGCCCATGACACTCGGCAGATGCGGTGAGCCGACCGACACATATGGTTCGCAGGTGCATGGAGGATGATGGATCCGATGCATTTCCCCTCGTTTGTGATGTGTGTGTTGATACGATGCATGCAGGCCATTCACTCTGCAGTGATGTGAGTGCGCAGCACAAGACAACCATCCCGCACAATGCACTCATGGTTTGTCCGTCTGTTTGTTTGTGTGTGTGTGAACACCTGCAGTGTGTGAGTGTCATCAAGCAGGCCGATGGAAGCACCGAGTGCCCCACGTGCAGGTCAGCAAGACAAGGCAGATGTCCCGCTGTCCACATTCTGCCTCTCTCTATGTGTCTGTGTGAATGTGTGTGCAGGGTGGTCAGCCCGGCTGCCAGCGTCCTCAAGAATTACGCCATGATCAGGCTGCTCAGGCCTCTTCGGAAGCACCAAGACTCGGCAAGAATCACCAAGTAAAAAAGCAAGAGAGAGCGGCAGAGGCAGCCATCTGTTCTATGAATTGTTTGCTGGATTGCTTGCCTGTAGTGTGGAGGGGCGTGTTGGCGATCTGCGTGTGGGGGCATCGTTGTTTCCCTCGCTACACAAGCCACTGGTGCGCACTCACACTGACACGCACGCAAGCAGCGATTCATTTGTGCAGGCGGTGTGCTTGGTGCTGTCGTGCAGGTGGCTCCGCCCGTGGGCAGCTCTCTGGGCGTGTGGGAGTACTACGGCCTGCTGGGCCTGATAGAAGGCGACGAGCGGCTACGTTCTGTCTATCGGTAGGTCGGCAAGGCCACCCACACATGTAATACAGCAGTCTGATGTGATATATATGTATGTATCCATCTGTCTGTGTGTCTGTCAGGTCCTCGCGAGACGGCACCACATATGCCAATCTGCTCCGCTGTGTGGGCGACAAGACCGGCCTGGTGTTTATCATACGCAAGGACATGTATGTGTTCGGCGCCTTCATCAGTGACGGCATCTGGGAGCCCGATGACCCCACCGATTGGCACTACTACCCGTGTGATGTATGGCAGTTCTCGCTGGCCGGCCACTTCAAGAAGCCGACAAAGATTGAGATTCGCCGTGATTGGCAGAATGTGCGGGTGGCGGGGAGGGAGGAGGGGTGTATGCTCATCGATGCGAAAGTGTATATTGGGGGACATCTGTATTTGTATGATGGCCGCTGTAGCGGTCCTGGTGAGGATGAACAGCCAGCTGCCGACATCCGCAGCTGCTGTCAGTGCACTCATACCGACCATGTGCCTGAGGATTACATGGGAAGGAGGAATGAATATGGCACTGCTCATCTGGCTGGGTCGAGTGATTTCATGGCTGACGAGATAGAAGTGTTGCATCTGAGTGGGCAGCAGTGAGCGAATCTCATTGCGATACTGTGTGCCTTTGTGTATACACGCGTCCGCCTGCCTGCTTGGTTCGACAGGACGGTGGGCGTGGTTTTTCCCTGCGTGTCTGTACAGACATTTCGCGTCATACGCGCACACATGCATAGACGGACTGTGGCTGCAGAGACGATTCTGCCGATTTTGCTTTGATTGTGCAACACACACCATGCAATCCCTCATGTCATCCAACCCATCACCACCGGCCCACCGGCCCAACACCAGGCAACATATCACTAATCAATGCCCATACTTGTTGCCCATCAGGGCCCCAGTATCGAGACTAAATCACCGCAGCGCAAGACGGAATGCAGCCATTGACATGGGGAGACGGACATCAACTGGCTGAGAGGCATTGCCGCATAGAGATGGCGGCGATGGTCTCGGTGAGAAGACAGTCGGAGCGAGAGCCATGGACATGACGATTCATGACTCTATCCAGCAACGGCACTCCAGGACACCATCCTCTTCCTGCTGCAGCAGCTCCGGTGTGAAGGTGCCCACCTTCCCAGCGGTTCACACCGGCTATGGCGAAGACTGCTGGGAAGGTGGGCAAGCAGCCCCAGACGAACAGAAGAGTTCGCACCAGGGGCGCCTCATTGACCGGTGTGAACCGATCGATGGCCGCCAGGCGGATGAACATGCAGGGGCGGTGCGGGCGACGAGGCGCTGATCTCTGTGTGTACCTGCAGTCAACACAGACACACAGAGATCAGCCAAAAGTACCGCTTTGTACGGCCAAGATCTCAACCGCCGCTGTACGGCAGTAAATCGCGAATCTCGGACCGCTGCCCGGTGTCCTGCCGCGTTTCCGTCCATCCCTCTCAGGCTCTCCCTTGGCTGTTCAGCTCACCAGATGATGCTGTTTGTCGCTCTTGTCTGCCTGTTGGGCGGCGCCATGGCCCAAGAGTGCTCGCATGGGAGCGCGGCATATTCCCTCAAGAAGGCCATCGAGAAGATGGAGAGCGACGGCACCCTCACTGAGCCCTTCATGTGGGGCACTGCTACGGCTGCCTATCAGGTGCGTGCGCGAGTGGCTTGCGCCAGTGGCCTCTGGTCGTTGAGATGAGATTGTGCTGTGCTTGTGCTTGTGTGTGTGTGATTGTAGGTTGAGGGCGGGTGGAATGAGGGCGGTCGCTCCCCGAGCCACTGGGACACATTCACACACAGCAGAGGGATGGCAAACGTACGTACAGGCAGACAGGAAAATGACACACACACACATCCACCCAACCGTCTATCGGTGTTTGTGTGTCTGCAGGCGGATGTCGCTTGTGACTTCTATCACAAGTATGCCGAGGACATCCAGACGATGAAGCGGTGAGGATGGATGACAGCCACACATGTGAGCATCCTGCTCTGTGTGTGTGTCAGGCTGGGCTTCACCCACTTCCGCTACTCAATCAGCTGGTCGAGAGTCATGAACGGCAAACAGAGGAACGAACAAGGCGAGACAGACAGACAGACAGACACCAACCAACCACCCCTCTGTGCGCCATGCCATCATGCATGTGTGTGTGTGTGTGTGTGTGTGTGTGCGCAGGCATCCAGTTCTACAAGGACCTCACGGCCGAGCTGCTGAAGAACAACATCGAGCCAGTCGTGACCCTCTACCACTGGGACCTGCCGGCGTGAGCCATACGGGAGGGAAGGAGGGAGGATGCGCACACACAAGTGGGATGTTGTGTGTCGACTTGTGTGGCTGGCTGGGCGGCGGCTGCATCAATCCATCAGCGACCTCGACTGGCGTGACGACGGTGTGGTGGAGGCTTTCGGTGACTACGCGGACTTGATGTTCTCGGAGCTGACAGACGTCAAGTACTGGCTGACGGTGAGTGAGTGAGACAGACACCCACCCATCGATGTCACTCTCTTCATCAATCTTCGTCTATGCAGCTCAACGAGCCGTGGGCTTTCTGCACATTGGTAGGCAGGGACAGCATCAAAGCAGAATGTGAGCAGGTTCGACCATCGCTGCTGTCCCTTCTTCCACTGGCTTGCAGGGGTATCAGTACGGCATGCATGCGCCGGGCGCTCCTGGCTCCGAGAGTGGTCTTCTACAGGTCGATAGAATGTATTCACAGCAGCACTGGACACACTCATTGTGACGACCGCCCTCTGTGTGTGAGCAGTGCGGTCACAATGCACTCAGGGCACATGCAAAGGTGACTGGCTGGCTGGTTTGGCACACACACACACACACACGTGTTTGTTTGCACACTGCAGGCATATGGCATATGGAAGGAGAAACATGCCCCCCACCGGCCGAGTGCGAAGGTCGGGATCACTCTCAACTGCGACTGGTTTGAGCCGCTGAACCCCGATAGGTACATGCACACACACACACAATGGACTCATGGACACCTCCTTAATGTGTGTGCAGTGAGGGCGACAGGGAACTTTCTAACAAGGAGGTCGACTTGGTGCTCGGCTGGTTCGCCGAGCCGGTGAGACACAAACACACTCCCACGCGAGTTGCAACCATGAGATTGTGTGCGGTGGTGGGTGTGGGTGTGTCTGTAGATATACGGCCAGGGCGACTACTCGTCCAACGTCAAGGCCCACTACGGCGATGTTCTCCCTGTCTTCACTGATGCAGAGAAGGCTGCCATAAAGGGCTCGTCCGATTTCTTCGGGCTCAACCACTACACGTCCACGTATGAGACACACACAAGACACGCACACGATAGGCGAGACACTCATGCTGATGTCTCCGTGTGTGTGTGTGCAGCTATGTTGATTCGACGAGGGCATACGGCAGCCACGAGACGAGGATCAAGAACGGCGCCCCGATTGGGTCAGTGGCTGGATCGAGCTGGCTATACGTTGTGCCTTGGGGCTTTAACAGGATACTTACATACGGTAGGTACACGGACCACACTATCTCCACCCATCATCAACATCGTATCATCCATCGTTCTTTCGTTGTGTTGAAGTCAAAAACCGGTGGAACCCCAGCGCCATAGTCGTCACGGAGAACGGTCAGTGACCACTTATTTGCTGCGCCATTCTTCTCTCTTTGTGCCTTCTCTCTCTCCCTGCCTGCTTGTCTGCGTGCAGGAATGTCAGATGCTGACAGCAGTGAGGTCACCAAACTCGTTCACGACTACAGCAGGTGATGCAGTGTGTGTGTTGATGCATTCTTCACGTCCATCTGTCTGTGCACACGTGTGTGTGTGTTCGTGTGTGCAGGATAGCATTCTACGAGGGCTACTTGCGAGAGATGGCGAAGGCAATCTCGGAGAGCAATGTCCCCGTCATTGGGTACTTCGCATGGGTGAGACTGAGAGAGAGACCGATGCGTCGATGATGAGATATCGGCACATGGGTGATGCGTGTGTTCAGTCGCTTCTCGACAATTTCGAGTGGGCGTCGGGGTATGAGGAGCGCTTTGGTTTGGTGTACGTTGATTTCAACGACCCGGCCAGACCCCGGACCGTCAAAAAGTCGGCCGAGTACCTCGGGTACGTGCGACAGACACACGAATGACACAGAGAGTGGGATCACTGTCTCTCTCTCTTCCCTGCCGGTGTGTGTGTCTGTGTGCGTCATGGATGCAGCGCTTTGAAAGCTCAAATGGCGTCGTGCCGCTGATGCGACGCAATACGAGAGAATGCGATGGAATGCAATGTGTCATCCATACTCTTTGTCACTCACTGACTCGCTCATTTATCTATTCCTCATGATCGATTCCATGAATGCATGGTTAGGTTGGGTTGGGTTGGGATGGGTGGGGCGGGCGGGCGGAGAATCGATGGATCGATGGATGGATGCAAGTGCATCTGTTCGAATTTGCCCTTGAGCTGTGCTGCTGCTAAAGGAGATGAGAGAGAGAGAGAGAGAGAGAGAGGGAGAGAGTTAGAGCGAGAGAGGGGAAAGCATGATACAGGGTGGTCGATGGGCAATAGGCGATAGGCGATTGGCGATTGGACAAGGCAGGCAGGTGTCTTGATTTTGTTTTGCAACACCGCATCAACGCATGCATCAACACACAAGGAGTGTTGGCATCGATGTTCCTCCCTGAGTGAGTGTACACACAGGCGGACAGATAAAGGCTCTTGTTTGAGCGATTTATGTTGTCGATTTTGCTCGAGGCCACAAAGGAGGGCGAGCGAGCGCATTCCTTTATACGTCGGTACATGCATACCTGATAGGATACACTGCATGAGACAGGGGAGAGCCATACATTTCATGCCATGCAGTCAATGATCTGTACGTCTCACATTGCAATCCATCCATCCATCCACTCACGCGTGACAGCCTGTTCTTTTGGATGGTGGATGGGTGGGTGGGTTGGATGAATGAATGGATGGATTCAATTCAATGAACAATCCATCCATGTGTGCGTGCCTTGCCTGACACACACACACAGATACACGTAATGGCGTGACATTGCAGCACTTACTGCATCCATACGGTCATCAGGTGGCAGCTGGCGTGTCCATGTGTCCATATCTACCAATCTGGCTTGCGGACGTGGTTCATCGGCTGCCATCCCTGCTGCAAGCTACCTAACGCAGCCACGGCATGCAGACTGCCCTCATTGGAGGTGCCTTTTCCCCTCACTGATGGCAGATAATCCATCTCTGCCTGCCTATCTGCCCGCACGTCTCGCCCACACACTCACTCACCATGGCGTCATTCATGTTGGTGTTGGGTTGCAAAGACGACGCCGTACAGCTGATTATGATGGCGGCTCACACCCCACTCATCAAGGCGAAGAGCGGTGCCACACAGATTCGTCAGACTCGTCGTCCTACATTATCTTGCTGGATGCCAGTGGATGGCCACCAACGACACGTGCAACAACCGACACGCAAAATACATACGCACACATCCCTGGCGAGAACGGAGACGGACGTGTTTTTTTAATTTCGCGCCGTCATCAGATTCTTCACACAACAGTCACGCCGCTCAAACTGGCCGGCCACAGCTGTCTTGGCCGTCAAGGACCATCCATCACGCC
>CDMY01000801.1:0-19112 GCA_001179505.1 Vitrella brassicaformis | reverse complement strand
GCTCCCCATTTAGCCATCCCGGACGACAGGCAGCTGCACCCACAGACAGAGGGCAACGGAAAGGTACGTGTGGGTGATGTGAAAAGGCACTGAAGCACGCCATGTAAACACCTCTGTACTGTCTGTTCCACCAGCCGCAGGTGAGGTGTCCTTCAGGTGATACAGCGGTCCCTCGAGGGACTGACGTCACATCGGTACGGCGGCCAATACAAGAAGACATCATTGCAAAATGGGCGAACAAGTGTGTGTATGTGTCTCGTTTTGTCTGTCTGGTGGTCTAGGCATCGGTCCTGCTGTCCCAACGGGAGCCGCACCCGCAGATGGGCGGCAGCGGGCAGGTACGCGTGAGTGATGTGGAAGCCGCTGCAACTCCTCATCAAGGCACCTCTGTGCTGTCTCGCTCTCAGGACCACCATGTGGAGCAGCCGGCAGCCGACACACCGATGGGTGAGCAGCTGAGAGAGGGCCATGCGCGAATGCACTCATTCACATGGCACGTGTGCTGTTGACCTGACTGATCTCAGGAGGAGAGAGTGCCCATGGGCAGATCGACATGCCTGATCGGTCTGCAATGACCAGCGTCGCCCCGCCTGCCGGTGAGTGCTGAGAACAGGGATGATTGCATTGTATCGATTGATGCCTACGTCCGTCAGCCCTGAGTGCACACATTCACACGGTTCTATTTTGTGTGTTTCCCTGTCAGCCGTGAGAATGTGGGTGCTTGCGGCCGATGAGGCTGAGGTCTTTTCCAAGGCCGAAGCGACCGGTATACCGATCCGCAAAGTCCACAAATCAGGGGAATACGTCAGTATCGAGATGGAAGGTCAGCTGAGACACCCACCCACCCACCCACTGTGCTTATGCCCCGTGCGCGTCTGCTCAGGGTGCGCGGACTCGGTCGTTCCTGAGCTGCTCAGCCCCGTCTGGTTTCAAGTCGTCGGTGACGCAGACGGTGCGCCGCAGGCACCAAAGCGCCACACCAGTATGTTCTGCATAATGTCGTTTGTTGGGCTCTGCCTCAGGCTTCGGTCTGCCCGGTGAAATCGACTGGCAGTCACCGGACAACACGGAGACGCTCGCAGGTGACTCACGTGACACACGTCTGCCCATAGAGCCATCTCATGCACGCCTCCGTGTGCCTTTTGTCAGCTGATGTTCCTCAGCAGTGGCGGCCGTGTGACTATGCGCCTCCGGACATGCAACGTAGGCGCAGAAGTGAACATGCGCACTCAGCTGACTGTCCTCCGCCTTCTGTGTTTCAGTGGATTGTGACGTGGCCTATATGTCAAACCAGCTGCAAGACGGCCAAGCTCCGATGCACCCACCATATGCCGCTGGTGAGGTATTGCCCTCAGAAGCACGACGGTGCGCCATGCATGTGTTGCTTTGCTTGTGCATCTGTCCATAGGCGACCCACCTCCGTCGCTGCGTGACTCGTCAGACAGCGAGGCAGAAGGCGTATCTTCCTCGGCTGCTGCGGCCGCTGGGGGGCATCACGTATGGCAAGCTCACCGAAACTGAAAGCATCCTACGTGGGGACGTGCTTGTGTGTTCATGCTGTGTGTTGGAGAAACAGACGAAGGAGAAGAGGGGCCCAAGGAAAAATGCGCCGAGCTCTCGTCCAGCTCCTCCATCTCCCCTGGGTAACAATACGACACCGACACGGGACATGCGCTGGCTGGCGTGAGCGTCACTGTCCGCTTGTCTGCCCAGATCCCAACACGGCATCGGCACATGACGTCCTCAAGAGGGCGGCCGAGTACTGGCGGTGGATCCAGCTGGACACGGCTCGCTCCAGGACCACGGTCGACCCCCTCTTCACCAACACTCCCAGCCCCATATGGCTCACCCAAGAGAGCGTCGAGTACTTCTTCGGCGAGGGATGGGATATCGCTATCACAGCCGCGGACGTCGAGGACTTGAACGCGCTTCGGTCTGGCAATGGTCCAGTTGGAGGGAGGAAGAGGGAGGCAGGAGGCTCCTTACACCGGAAGCAGATCCTCCTACCGCCCTTTGCATCCCTCCCGGGACAGCAGCCAGCGCCCCGGGGCAGCCACGACCCCCGCACGGCCTTACACGTGCACTACAAAGGCCAGCCGGGGGGTCACATCCCCTTCACGCCGGTCAAGTACAGCAGGGGCTTGGCCAAGTTCGTCGAGACGTGCGTCGTCATCGAGAACGGACAGCTGTGCGGCAGGGCCTTCGCCAACAAGAGCGACCACTGGAAGACCGACCACCTCCGCCGCATGTACCTGCCTCACATGACGGCAAACCAGGTCAAGAAACTCAGGGCAGAGGCGCTTCGTCGGCACGAGCAGCGTCTCTACGCCGAGCAGCGTCCTCTGATGATTCAGCAGGTACGCGCCCGCACCCACAGGCGCACAGACACATGTTCACTGTCCCATTCCTGATGTGTGTGTGTATGCAGCTGGAGCTGCGGAGGCAGTCGGTGGATCCCTTCATCTACCAGGTAAGGTCCACACGCAGCATCAGATCCTCTCTTATCACCACGGCTGTTGTGCAGGCTGTCGTGACTTCCGCCCAGCAAGGCAGAAGCTTCAGAAACGTCGTTGAAGATAGGATGGGGAAAGGGGCTGAAAGCGTTCAGGTGAGAAGACGCAGGGTATCTGCCGTGCACTGGCAACCTGAATGTGCCTTGCGCTGCCCCTGTCTACTGCAGGCTGCTGCTGCTGCTGCTGCTGTTGCTGCTCGTGCCGGCCGTCCTATTCAATTGCCGATCCCCCCGGTGAGACCAACTGTCTGTCCTCTCTCTGCATATGTGTGTGTGTCGATTGATGTGTGTGCCTCTTGGGACTTCGTTCTTCTCATCTCAGGCGCCCCGCCCCAAGCGACTCAACGGCAGTGTCGCCAGTAGCGACCCTCAGGTACGACATCTAGATGCACGTCACAAACGAAGAAGCAGCGCACCCAGAGACCAAATGGTCTCTGCAGGACCGCGCTGCCAAGTCGGCCAGACACCGTGGACGTGAGGATGGGCAGATCCGAGCCGACAACCATGCTCAGGTGAGCCGCCTACACGAACGTTGGCGGGCCGGCCGGCCAGATGACAGCGTCCTTGGCTGCACTCTGTGACCCCCTGTCACTGTCAGGTCGCAAGTGGGGCCAATGTCTGTCAGGTGCCCCTGCCGTCTGCACACAACCACACGCAGCGCCGGTGAGCCGGAAACAGCCACACACACACACCACACCGAAACAGAAAGCTCTGTCTGCGCGTGTGCCTCTGTCTGCTCTCCATTCAGGTTCCATCCGCTGCAGTCACACCCTCAAATCTTGCCGGCGATTTCCACGGGCGTGCCGGTGACTGCGGAGCTGGTCCAGACAGCTGCTGCCGCCGTCGCTGCCGGGGGCGTACCAGTGGCCAGCCATGCACTTGGACACAACACCTTACTGGCAAGCCGTCAAGCGATGGTGTGTACGTCATGATGATCATTGTGCGTGTGTGTTTCCTTCAGCCGTCGGGCGTGTACGCTTCATCGCCGCTGCCGCTGGTGCCCCCAGCCATCGACTATGGTGCTCCAATGGACTTGATGGAGCAGGCGAACGACGCCCAGCACTCGCCCATCAGTGAGGTACCATGCGACGAACCACATTCACACACAGCAGGCTCATCCATTCTCGCGATCGTCTGTTCAGGCTCTGTGCAGACGCACACCCATCCATCAGGCCGTGAGCGAGTCCGTGTGGCACCCACAATGCTGTGATGGCGGCAGCATGAGTAGGGTGTCTATCCATCCATTTGCTTGATTCTCATGCGCATGGTCCTCTGTAGGTGTTGCCATGGCAGCGAACACTGCTGCCCGACCCAACGCCAGCGAATCGACGAGGGCCTCCATCCAGCAGGTGGGGCACAGAAAGGACGCTGATGACACAATGGGGCGTGTCGGGATGGGGCTGCTTGCACCTTTCCCTCAGGATGTTCCGATGCCATTGAATCTCTCAGCTGCCCCGCCTCCCATGGTATGAGCTGCATGGCGCCTCGTATGCACAATGATACACGGATCGGTGTATGCACCGCCTTGTGCTTGCAGGCCGAAGAACCACTCTTCTCTGGCCGCCCAACATCGCCAAGCCACGACGGTGCGGCATGCATGCCATCCGCACCTGCCGCCATCCCCACCTCGAGCAGCGACAACACGCCTCCGCGTAGGAGCCACCGGCTCATATGTGCACGCACACCGCCGATTGTTGTGAAGTGTCTGTCTTTTTGTACTGCCTGCAGTCTGGACGGAGCTGCTCGCCAACGCTCAGGCCACCATTCGCGATGTGTACCAGCCCATCTTGCAGCCCGACGGCGTAACCATGGTGGCCGGGTACGACGAGGACTCGCAGCGGATCAAGGTTTGGGTGCACTGTCGCGGGTGCCCTTCCGGCTCTCGTGATTTCACTGTGGAGGGCAAGACACACAAGGCGGTCCAGACGGTGGTTGCCATGGCATGCAAGCACGCGGTGGTGAGGAAGCGACAAGACATAAGTGTGGTGGTTCACGACCAGGTTGCTCATCCGTCTGTCTGTCTGTCTGTCTGTCTGCAGGAGACGTTGAAGAACGAAGGTGTGACCATCTCGCACCCAGGTCCATCACTTGATGATGGATCTAACTGGCCCGACACAGTGTTCGTGTCCAAGGACCGCCTCGCTCACGAGAGAGGGGGCCCTGATGCATGATTGCGAGTGTTTCTGATACTGCGTGTTGTTGCGTCACGGGTGCATGAATGGGGGCTATATGTATCCGTGGATGTATGTGTGGATGTTTCTATGTTTGTGTACCGGAAGGGAAGGGGAGCCGCACGTGATGCAAAGGGGCATCTCATCTCCTTTTGCACTCGAGGAGAGAGAGCTCCATCCGCGCCGTGCCGTGTCGCGTGTGTGATGTCCTGCCTGACAGTTCCGTGTGTGTTTGCGTGAGATGTGCGCATGACATGTCAGTGGGATGCATGTGGAGTGACTGATGCGGTGGCAACACATGGATAAGGTTCTAGTCTTGGTCCGTCGGAGGGATTGATTGCGTCGCTCGGCCGTTTGAGTTGCCGGCCTTTTCGACAGGCTCTGCCGGGACTCGTTCATTCGACGCGCAAGAGACGGATGCATGCTGTTTCTTCTTGAAAAGCGTCTGGTGTCTACGGCTGTCTGTATCGTGTACCCACACCGGCGCACAACGCATCGCCACTGAACGCAGACAGAGAACGCCGGACGCACTTGTGTTAATAAAAAGTAGGCATGCAGAGAGACGGACTTCATAAATAACGACTTCAATGGACGAAACTCATCCGTCGCCCAAGAGCTCGGCGCATAAGGTCAGTACAGAGACTAGTCAACGACGATATAAGTCTCGTCGACAGGGCAAGGACGATTGTATATCTATCAAGCCATTCGCATTATGTATGTCGCGTGACACGGAACGTGTTGGTTTCATCCACATGCCTTTGTACTCACATGTATGCATCCATGCAAGCGAACGCACAGTCAGTTAAAAGCACCAGTGGGTGAACGAAATCCGTCACGCTAGATAGCTGCATTCCTTGCCTCTGTGTCTTATCGCATTATCCTTCTACCTTAAGCCACATCACGGGACAGCACAGAGAGTGAGTCCAGAGAGTGAGTAAGCACATTACACCGCCGACCTTTCGGCTTACCGAAGCAGCAGCCGAAAGAAGAACAGTCAGAGAGCACAAAACACCACAGAGGGAAGGGACCTCAGTAGCGCAGTAATAAATGAATACAAAAAAGCAAACACACACAAACACAAAAACACACACACACACACACAGAGGAGAAGCCAACCCCACTCTCCCGCCCTGCCCTCTCAGGGCTGGGAGAGTACTTCAGCCCTCGTGGCCATGTCCCACAACTTCCATAACCTGACCTGTTGCCGTCTAAATACGACGTACCCGTCCCCCGGGACATGGCCGTCACGTATATCGAGTCGTAGCCTTCCTGCTGCAGGCTCTGGAGGGTGTGCTGGGCGATCTGGGCCTTGGTGATCTGCTTGATCTTTCCCAGGTACACTCTCGCCTCGATCATGCAGCCGCGGTTGTGGGCCTTGTTGTAGGTGGCCTGCTCGGTCGCCGCACTGACGAGACACACACCGACACACACACACACACACACACGCATATACAGGTAAAGATAGAGACAGCGAATGAGATACAGATATATTGCGGCCGGATCGCCACATGTGCTCAATTGTTATCCTCAAATGCTTACGGTCGGCTCCGGCAAGAAGGAAAATCCAGCATCTATGCACGAATGCTCCTCATGCGTCGTTCGGCAGACATAGCCGCACAGAATGCACAAATCCGTGCCACAGCGGCATCTGCACACAAAGACACACGCACACACACACTTGCCCCGCCTGCCCCTTGCCGGCCCCTCCCTGTTTGTCAAATACAGACCTGACGAATTTGCATCCCCCCGACCGCTCGATGCCTACACCGCACTTAGGGCACAGGAGGCCGCCACCCGGCAGGCTTGCAAGGTACTTCAGCAGCACACTTGTGGGATCGACCGTGTTGAACTCCTCGCACGTCAATCTGAACAGGGACGCACACACACACACACACACAGAGAGAGAGAGAGAGAGCGTGTTGGAGTTGTGAGTATGTGGCTGGTTTGCATACGTCTCGTCATGGGATCTGCAGCATGTCTTGCAGAGGACGCCCTTGCAGACATTGCATCGGAATATGGGCTTGACATCCCTGTCCTCAAGGCTGTAGATCTGCGGACAATCAGCCGTCAGGCACACGCCGAAGCGTGTCCTACTGTTGGCGTTGATGTAGTGCTGCGACGCGGCCTTGAAGAAGCTCTCCATCAGCTCTCTGTCGCCTTTGAGCGCTCGGCGGATCTCTGGCAGGCTGACGGGGCTGCCGCAGCCGTGCTGGTGGCACACGACCGGCACGTGGCCCTCCTTGACATGGTGTATCTAAGAAACAAACACAGACAGACAGACAGACAGGCATTGCCTGCAGGCCGCTCGGAGAATGGATAAGATGGATCCATTCACCTGGTTGGCAAGGCATTCCTGGTGATATGTGTGTCCACAGAAGAGGCGCAGCCCCACCTCCTCCTCTTCGACCTCACACAGACAAATTGGGCACTCCGGCAAAGGCACGGATGCCGGTCTGAAATGATACGTCCGTGTGTTCGTCATATCTTCAAGAGTTGGATCGCCCTGAGACACAGACATATGGATAAATCATTGGCTGCGCGTAGATGTGTGTGTTCGTGTCGTGTTCGTGTTTGTACCTGCACTAAGGGCGTATCCTGCACACCCATCCCTCCAGCCCCGGGGCCTGTCGCCTCAGCCCCATGTGGCACGACAACCTCTACATGGCCGCTGAGGCTCTTCTGCTGTAGAAAGGCACGCAAATGGTTCGCATGCACGCCGAGGGCGGCACTAGTGTCGAATGAGACGAGAAGGCACGACTGACGCACTTGGAGGCTGAACTCTGTCACCGCCTGCTGGATAAGGCACATTTTCACTTCCTGGCGCAGCGCGGTGAGATGGTCCGTGTTGGTCTGCCGCGTAAGTGAGACCTTCAGCTCGTTGAACTGGTCTGGTAGCAACACGCGCTTCACATAACCTCCAGAGCCAATGATGACTCGAGTGCCAGGAGCATATGAATGGTGATGCGTCTCACGGTCTGCTGTCTCCTTGAGCCACCGTTCGTTGTCCAAAAGGTTCTTCTCGACCCTGACGAGCTGCTCCACGGTCGTGATGATCTTGACCAGGCCCGTCCTCCCGTTGAAATCCACGTACACGTCATCCATCTGGTGGATAGGTATAAAAAGGGAAAACGGAATGTGATATATCATCATGTCCTTCTGTTGTCTGTCTTATTGTCGTCACCTCATTGAACATTCGAAGAGAAGATGTCTCGAGTCCCAGCGATGCGATCGGGCCGATTGATTTTTCGACACGTATCCGCCTCTCCATATCAGCGAAATCAATCTGTGTGCATACACATACGACGCATCCGTGTCGTATGCTTCCGTAGCGTTCTCACCTGATTGTGGTGAGAACGACACGCAGCGAGACTGCTGCAACTGCTGTGGTACTGCTTGCGCTGCTTCTCCTCGTCGTTGTTGTGATGGTCGAACGTGACAATGGTGCATGGGAACCATCCGGTGTGTCCGGTCTTAGCGCCCTTGATGCATGTGCCGTACATCCAGCCCTTGGTGCTGCGGCTGTCGGTGTCCGTCACCGACACTCGGTCGCCGCGACTGAGCAGCAGTAATGCAGACTGACAGCCGTCCTGGTGCGAAGGCGGGTACATGTCTGAGCACACAACCATAGACACGAATACACCCACTTGCAACATACTTCTTTCTCTTCAACCAAGCGCACCTGCAGTGATGGGCAGCTCGCACGATGTCGGACACCTACATGGACACCTCATGTCAACGCACTCACGCCGCCTCCATTCTGTCATGTACCTTGTGAAGAGCTCGACAGTCCACGCCGCCACAGTCTGCAAGAGAGGGTCCCACTTCTCGGATGGAATCAGCATGAACGAGTGGAAGAAGCCACGTACGGACTCGCTAAGAGCAAAAGATGCTGCTGCAGCGCCGCCATTTATCTTCTTGGCCAGTCGATTAAGGGCATTCTTGACGTCCTGGTCCAGCTCGGCGACGTGCGGTTTCAGCCTGTTGAGCAGCTCCTTCATGCTCTCCCCCAATTGACCGAAGATCTCCTCCTCCCTCTGATCGATTGCCTCTCGGTTCTTGTAAATGGCACTAGCGATGAAAGGAAGCTGATGGTCAATCGCTTGGACAACCTGCGCCGAGGAAACCAAGAAGATACAATGTCAAAGCACCATCAGGATTGCAGCCTACCACTTGCTCTGTTAGAGGCACTGTGCTTGAGAGACCCTTTAGTGAAACCAGCAGACTCGACACACCAAACAGCTCCAACACGACCCCATCACTGCCTGACACGCGAGCGGGGGGCAATGCCGGGCTCTGAGAGAAACGAGAGACATTGACTGCTCATCTATTGTATATCTCCCTATCCTGCGTTTTTTCGCTTGCTGTGTACTTGTCTGCGCAGCTCGTAGACATCTGCCTTCTGCGGAGGACAAAGCAAGACACAGAAAGCCATGAGTGCTCCACTGTGTGCAGGGAAGTCTCACATACGCGTGTCTGCTGCTGCGTGTCGCTCTCATTTGTCGCGCTGCTATTCGGTGGGGCCAACACAGTCTCAGGCGCCGTACCGTCAGGACAATTGGTCCCATGATCTTCATCCAGACGGCACGAGACAGATTCAGCCATGACAGATGAGGGGCCGGACTGTTGGTCCACTGGCGGAGAAGGCCTTGCTTCTCCCTGCACGAGACACGCAGACAAAGCGTTAAGCCTTCCAGGTCTTCTTCTCCCTTACTGAGTTGACCCCTGTCATGAAAGAGTGATCGTCAGCGACAGTCAAGGGGCCAAGCTGTTGGTCCGTCACCTGAGGGGCTGTTCCCTCTCGCTGCATTACAACACCAGCACCCACCGAGATGCAAAGATGACTCGCTCGCTGGCCTCAATGAATACCTGTGTGTGTACGGAATAGGGGATTGACAGAGTCAGCACGATTGCGAGGCCGACTAGTACTGCTCCGGTAAAGCCACATCCAAGCAGCAGAACGGCAACCAGCAGGACCGCCACGTTGATCGCCGTCTGGCTGCCGGGCACACGTCGCAACTCTAAGTGAAGAAGATCATGGGCCACCTTCAGAAGACCTTGACCAGTCTGACGAAGACCCTGAGCCACCTGTAACATACAGGCAAAAGGAGAAGAAGTATCGGGCACTCGCTCTGTGACAGGCCATTCTGAGTTCTACCAGGGTGAAACCAGTCGGTGTCGGCTGTCTCCTCGAGTCGTAATTCGAGTTCTGCGATCCCATCGGCACGACAAGAAATGGCGACGATATGACACACGCAGGTAAGGTGTTTACTTCTCTCTGACCGATGGGGCACTTGCGAGTTGATTGCCAGTGTCCAGTTTCTTCTTCGGTGGCTGCTGGCGACGGCCGGTGTCCGCATCCACTTGAGAAGGGCGCGGCTGAAGCGGAAAGGAAACATCAGAATGTGGGTCAACACTTCTGCTTCCTCAGCCACTTACGTCAATGTTTGTGCTTGCTCCTTTGCTGCTTGAGCCGCTTCTGGACGACGGTGGAGGCCGTTTGGGACGCACAAGAGCGCCGCGCTTCTCCTCTCGATCAGGTCCGTGTTTCTCTACCTGAATGAACAAATGACAGCAGCACTGGGCTTCTCGTCCCCTAAAGAGTCGTTCTGTCCATCATCTTACGTCCATATTGTTGCCTTCTGAGCACTGCGATTGCCTGCCTGCACCGTCTTCTCCGCCCATCTGCACATCTCGGGTGTACGCAGCGCTAGCGGCCGGCTGACGAGCAGACGAAGACCCTCATCAGTGGAATCGCCTGTTGATGGCCTTGCATGTGCGTACCTCTCTGCTGGTCGACGACGCACGCCGCTTGTCAGGCTCATTGGACCGATCGATATCGTGCGTCTGCTCGTTAGGGGAGACTGGAATCCCGTCAGAGTGTGCAGTGGTGGCAGAAAGCGCACAGACGCGATGAGTAAAGGATCGGAGGCCGATTCGTACATCCGATTACCTGTCTGGGGGGGCCTTTCACGTGCAAGCCCAGCGGCGCCATTTCCCTCACGAACCTACATGCGCAAAAGAATATAGTATCCAGTCGGCCGCTACAATACCCGTGCACACACATCTCACCTGGACAGGAGGAGACGGCACGGGGGTACCCGTCACTACAACGCCATTGCCTGCCACGTGTGCGATCGAATCCGACAGCCGACCTCCTTCTCGCGTGGAGGGGGTGGGCGTCTGCGTGTTTGGGGGAGGATTCTCATCGCAGTTGGCACTGTGGGCAGCTGCCGCGGCTGCAGCGACATGTGATCTCTTCTCGTCACGCACCTGGTCCTGCGGGACAGGCAAATATATGGATGCAAGAGGCACAGCGGGTCATATCCTTCTTTGCTTCAGACTGTCGCTGTTTGCTGGCGGTGCTGTGTACCTGTTCGCTCAGACCATTAAGATCTGAGCGCACTCCTGCCGCTGTCGCTGGTGCTGATGCTGATGCTGATGCCTGCTGCACGACTGCCCCCTCCAGCGGATCTGATTGTTGTGAGCCGAGTGACGGGGTCAGCAGCGTCGATTGCGGGTCCGCTGGCAGATGGCGGTGGGGCGAATGAATCTGCTGCTCTGTTGCACTCGCCGGCGCCGATGAGCCAGCAATGAGCGGTGGGGGGCCGCACGCTGGGAAGGGGGCCGCAGATAAAGGACATGGACCACATCCCTGCATACAACATAAACATGCACTCAGATACAAGAGCAAAATCGACGAGTGGGGTTGGTTAGTCTCTTCAGCTACCTCGGGCAGAGGATTGCCATGGGTTGAATCTTCCGTGTCCTCCTCATCTTTCGACTGCACAACGGATATGTTCGTCGCCGCAGAGACACATTGACGAGATTCACGGCTATTCCTTACCGTCCTTTCGCCGGTGCATTTGTCAGCCTGGGCGGCGGCTGCTGCAGCTGCGGTCTGTCCATTGAGCCCGAAAGACTGGATGAAGCACAAAGGCAGCAATGAACCCATGCAAGGTGAGGTTGCTGTGTCCGTTGTCCGTCCCACCTGCTGGCATCGTTTCTGAAAGCCCTTGATCCATGAGTCGCTTGCCGAGAAGCCATTGCCGCCAACCTCTATGCCCAGACGCTTGGCGACTTCAAGCGATTCGGCCCTGATGTCCGCTGGAGGAACGGTCGCGGGGTCCTCTTGCTTGGCCATCCACTGTAGCATCTCGTTATCGATCTCGAGATACTTGGGCTGCCTGTTGCGCTTCCTGGTCAGGTCAGTCACCAGCTTGCCCGCCTCTCGCTGCTTCTTGATGGCGTAGTACCAGCTCCTGAATTGACTCAGATCGATTTTTCTCATTGTCGCGAACTGAGGCATCGAGATATCACAGCCGTCCTGCTTGAGTCGCATAAATTCGTCCACCAGCCGCAGCCGCTCGCCAATCGTCACCTCACCTGCCTTCTCACCTGCCTTCTCAGCGGTTACCTGAAACAGACACAAATACAAGGCTGGATGGTGCAGCAACGTCGTCCCGATTCGGACTACCTGTGAGGACCGTGGTTTTGTTGCCCTTATTGTGGGCACCGATGGCGGAAGCGACTCTGTCCGGTCTCGTGATGACCCGCGTTGTCCTGTGGCCTGAATGAAGCAGCAAGCAGACAGGAAGTAAGCCTTCGACGTTCACGTACCGGCACTTTGGCTTACGACTTGTGGATGACCCTCTCTATCGGTATTGTCGCTGGGCGTATCAGGGACACCCAAACCCACCAGATCTTGGCCGTGCTGAATGAAGCAAACACACGCAGTCACTTGCAACTTACCAAGCGTCCCTGAGCCACGCAACCCCTGACCTTCCTACCTGTGCCATCCCGGAGGAAGGAACAGCTCGGGGAAGAACCATTGGGGGCAGTGTTTGTCGGTCGCGCTGATGCGCTGGAATGCTTTCAAGTGTCCTGCCGCGCTCATCATGCGGCCGATGCTCGGACACAGCAGCGGGCGGGTCTGTTTCCTGAGGACCTCATCTCTCGAGGGCCCTACAGGGCACAAACCCGCACGTTTGCCTGTCAGGACCGGCCGTGAGGGATTGCTTTGGGGACGTGTCTGCTGTTATGGATCGAGCTTGGGTTGCATGGTGGTTTGGTAGGGTATGTGAGGGATTGCTTTGGGGACGTGTCTGCTGTTATGGGTCGAGCTTGGGTTGCATGGTGGTTTGGTAGGGTATGTGATAGTCGCTTGTGCGATTGCGTTTGATGGGCTGTTTGCTTTATGTCAGACTGCTGCTATCATGCATGTCGTCCATATGGTGCGCATGTGTTTCTGCGATTGCTTGTGCCTTTGCGTGTGTGCAAATCCGTACCGACTCTAGATCAGACGTGCTGGTCGCCCATGCTTCCGTGTAAGTCAACCGATAAAAAAGAGGCAATAGGGATTAGCTGTCGCTAGGGTAGCGCGAAACCGCTCTCCCTGGCTCGCTCCACCCACAGGATGACAGCCCCCCTAGTTTGCAGCGCTACATGAATGAGTGGATGACAGGCTATCGTCGTTCCAAATTCTGCGTCGTGTGCGTGGGATGTCAGGCCAAGCAAGGCCGCACCGGCAGCCTCATTGTGTGTCAGCGCATCGTTCGCTCCTGTGTGTGTGTGTGGGGCGGCAGCCGCTAGAGATGAGGATGGCCGACGCGCAAAGAGAAAGGAAGAACTGAGGCAGACAATCACGGCGAATAAAGCACCTCATTTAAACTCACTGTCGCTCTCTCTGTGTGTCTTTGTCTTTGTGCAGCCTGGTCTTGTCAACTGCATCACGGCTTTCCTGCCTATCTGCTCGCCCTGCTATCGATCACGGCCTTGGAGCAAACAGCACCCACACACAGCCACCTCACCATCAACAGCAGGAACAGGAACGAGCAGTCGGTGTGGCAGCGGGTCCCTCTCTCTCTCTCTCTCTCTCTCTCATCGAATGGTCGAAGAAACTTACCCGGCTGACGACAATCACTCTCCGCTACCCGTGGGCGCGGCTCTGTGGTGCATTGAAGTATTCATCACCGCGATCGAGGGTCATGTTACCGGCCGGAGAGCAGCCAACATCCAGGACGGCACCCTGCACACCATCACATTGGAGGGATGCCGTCGGCCGTCACCATCTGGCGCCCCTCGTCCCCCCCATCGCTCGATGCGCTCACGACCATCACCGGCCTCCTTCGCAATCATCACGGCCTTGCCAACAGAGGGTGGCGCATGCCATCACTGGAGCGCCTGGAGCAGAGAAAGTGGGAGTGGTGGGCCTCGTCACAGTCGCTGCAGCACGTGGGCGGTCACCGGCTGCTGGGTGAGGCGTGTGTCGGTATGTTCGAGCGCGTGCCCAGGGCAGCCACTTGCACGTCTGCAGAGTATCGCAACCATCCAGCTGGGCTTCACTGCTGCCGGTCGCGGCCGTGCAGTGGTCGACAGACTGCAGGTAAGTAATCAAAAAGATGCACGTGCAAGACGGGCTAAATTTGGACGCGGCTCACCACATTGGTGGTGGTGTTTCTCCGTGTAGGCTGCACTCACATCGCGTGGGTGCTGCCGGTCCCTTAATCAGCTGAGAGTGGCGATGCGCTTCTTCGTCATCGACAGCACTGTCCTTCCCATCTTGCAGTCCCTCGCCTCTCTACACAACGCGTGCTGCCCACCCGACGCCCAAGTCGCATTCGAGAACCGACATGTGGCAATATCGGGGTCTCGCTATTCTTCCCCCTCCTGCTTCTTGAAATTGGCGTTTCGGGCAGGGGCACGGGCGGCCTCTGCCGGGAAGTACACTTTCAGCCAGCAACGGCACAGAGGTCGGCAACAACTCCAGCATCGACACACAGGACGTTGCTCCGCGGACCAAGCTAACTGCCGGGAAGAGGCAGAGGAATGCATCCATCGCCCTCGTGGGTGTATGTATGTGTTCAGGCTGTATGCAGTAGCACACAAGAACACATACGCAGCATAGATGCCGACAGTTGCTTGGTGAGTACATGCATGGGTGGATGATTGGATGTGTGCTGCTGTGCGTCGGCTGATGAGGCCCATTTCACACGCACACCATGCACACTAAGACACAGACACCAACACTCGCACTTTGTGCTAACAGACACAGATATGGATGGCATCAATATGCGTGTGCATGTCGGCTGTGTAGGGGGTAGAGAAGCGGCCTCTTGACTGACGTCGCTTGCAGTGAGGCAGGCAGGCATGTGTCTGTAGGAGAAGATACATTTTTTGCCGTTGGTGTGCAGACATACAGTTATGTCTCACACGGATGGGATGAGCGTCTGTGTGATGATGTCCATACATACCTCGGCGGTGGAATGGTGAATGTATGCACGTACATCCGTACGGTTCGCGCACACTCCGTAATCCACACAGATCGGAACGTCCGTGTGGCAATTTCTTTCCGTTGATCTGCCTCTTTTTGCGTGTCCATCGGTGGTGTGTGCGCGATCCTTCCTTCTTTCCTGTACGTGTGGTCCTTACATATGTGAGGTTCTTGTATTCTGTTTTGTACGTAACTACAATGGCTGCCAACGGCGGTTCATACGTGTGACCGTCGCTTTATCATCATTGTCCTGACGTGTTGGTAATGGATGGCTGATTCTTCATTCCCAAGCAGTCAGTCCATCTCTCGCTGTCTGCCGTGAGTTGTAGAGGACCCCTGTCTGCATGGCACTGAGCCCCTTGCGATGGCTCGGTGGACGTGTGAGGGATTGTCAGAGTGCGTTTGGATGTCTACTGAACCCCTCATCTACTTCATCGAGAACAGCCTGTTGCTGTCTGTCTGTCTGTCTGTCTGTCCGTGTGAGTCTGTGTCGGCTGTCTGTGGGGGGCTGGTGGCGGTTCGTATCGCAGTGGCGGTTCTGCTGTGTGGGTGAAGGTCTGCGTACGCATGTGTGCGTTGCATGTCCGTCTACGGGTCCGTGACGGTGTGGCGGCGATCGAGGAACAGCCTTGGGTGTGTGTCTGTGCGGTGGCGGCCTCTCGTTGCTCCACTCCCCCGCCATGGGGTGAAGTGGACCGGCGTCAGCGCTCTCCTGTCTGTGCGTGTCATGTTCCTTATGTACTACACAGTTGCTGTCATTCCTCGAAGGCACGATACACACACAAGGATGTCCACCACACATACACAGCAAAAACTGTCCGAAGTCAGACACTCTTGACAAACATGTCCGACCTCATAAACGCATAAGCTGGTGAAACGTGCCTGCACTGTGATCAGCCATCACACCACAGGATGTCTGTCTATCTCCTAGCGACACTCATGATCTTGACATGGTCCTTGTGGAACACCGCGTATTCATTCCTGTCTTGCACAAACACCGAGTCGTATCCCTCCCTCCTCAGACTCTCGAAGGTGTGCTGCGTCGCCTGCTGCGAGGAGATCATCTTCTGCTTCCCCAGGAAGACTTGCGCCGTCACCACATAGCCTTTACGGTGTGCGAGGCGGTCAGTCGTCGGGATGTCGGGCGCAAAGTAGTTGGCTCCGCCGAGCGAGCCGCCGGAGCCCGGGAGCATCTCTCCCGACTGCCCAATCGCCGCTGCTGAGGGGGCGTCGGTCTGGTGATACAGGGTCCTCATGCCTTGACCCGTCACCCAAAACGGGCATTCTGATGCAGACACCAAGGCAAGATGTGCGAGCATGGCCACCCAGCGATGTGTGTCCCTCTAGCTGGATCCCTCTTACCCGTACGGCGGTGGTCCGAGTTTCGACTCTTGCAGATGTTGCAGAAGTGCCGTCCTGTCTGTTTGCACCAGCCGGTGTTGTGGCACCCACGTGCGTTGCAGTGGAGACCCATCGCAACGTGTTGCACAGAATCAAGACGCGAGCGACGGCAATGAGACGTCCCAGGTAAGAGAATCGGACAGGAATTGGGCAGGTTTTCCCACCCCCGAACCGTAAATTTGCAGGTTTCCCACCGAAACAAGGAACCGTCGAAGTGTGATTGAAGACAATGGCGCGCTGCAGGGTGAGGGCGACGGAAAGACAAGCACACAACACACAGATGCTGTCACATGTCTGTATATGTGTCCGTGGCTCTCCCAGGCCGCTGGTTGCAAGGAGGTGTGCACACATGCAGCCACAGCAACAATGCACACACTCGCCACCTGTCTACCATGTCCGTGTTGTCGCTTCAGAACCACGCCAAGCACTACTGCCGCGTCTGCCGCAATGGTGACAGCGACCATCGCGCCAAGAACTGCCCAATCCTGAGAGCCCACCTCAGCGGCGGCCGATGCATCGGCTACCATCAGACTTCTCCCGCGTTCGGCCGCCAGATCAGACAGACGCGCGTGATGCAGCCCAGCTCGTCAGGGGCGGCTGGCCGCGGCATCTACTTTGCCATTCGGCCTGACGAGACCGAGAGGAAGGCCCGCCACAAGGGCTGCATGGTGAAGGCAGAGATCCGCATGAGCAACCCCAAGCACGTCTGGCAGGCACTGTCCCCCAATGAGACGTACGCATCGCTGGCGGCTCAAGGGCATGATGGTGTGGTTGTGCATAGGTACAAGTCGGGTGTCGAGATCGTTGTCTATAACTCAGAGCAGGTCAATGTGCTGTCGGTCCAGGACATGTGAGCGACGCAGGCAGTGAAGACATTCGTTCTGTCGATTTCTTCCTTCAAAGACGAGACACCAATGCATTATTCACCTTCCTGCCTGCCTACCTGCAGTGAGTCAGTGGATCGTTCAGTGTCTGTCTCTCTGAGCACACGAATGGAGTGACGTCCGACACATCAGCCATCGCACCGGGAGCATCAGACACCAGCAAGGACCCACCCGAACCACAATGACACAATGGGCAATCTAGCACCCGCCCACCTCTCACCTAACCATTGCATAAGGCAGTCAGCCAGGCAGGCTCCACAGATCACATAAGGCAGTCATTCCGCCACGCCCCTCTCACACAGTCATCAAGAACCCGCCACCAGTCGACCCACTGCCCTGTAGTAGTGCCATTAGCGGCGGCAGTGAATAAGACACATATGCATCAGAGACATAACACACCCATCCCCCACCAGCACCTAATATCGTCCAGCCCCCCTGGCTAGTTCAAAAATGAGTCGACGTCGACAAAAGGGTCATCGTTATTCCCATCGCTAGAAGGGTCTGCATTGGTCCTCATGCCACCGTGGCCGGCCGATGCGGTGGAGGCATGGTGGATGGGTGTGCGTCTGCCCAGAGCCTGAACAGACCATCGCGGAGATGGATGAGCCCGCTGTGTGTGAATGTGGTCCGTCGCATGGTACCTCACTGGTGGGCGAGTGCTGGGCGTCGTTCGCCTGCTCCATCAAGTCCATTGGAGCACCATAGTCGATGGCTGGGGGGGGCACTGGCAGCGGCGATGAAGCGTACACGCCCGACGGCTGAAGGAAACACACACGCACAATGACCATCATGACGTACACACCATCGCTTGACGGCTTGCCTGTAAGGTGTTGTGTGCAAGTGCATGGCTGGCCACTGGTACGCCCCCGGCAGCGACGGCGGCAGCAGCTGTCTGCATCAGCTCCGCAGTCACCGGCACGCCCGTGGAAATCGCCGGCAAGATTTGAGGGTGTGACTGCAGCGGATGGAACCTGAATGGAGAGCAGACAGAGGCACACGCGCAGACAGAGCTTTCTGTTTCGGTGCGGTGTGTGTGTGTGGCTGTTTCCGGCTCACCGGCGCTGCGTGTGGTTGTGTGCAGACGGCAGGGGCACCTGACAGACATTGGCCCCACTTGCGACCTGACAGTGACAGGGGGTGACAGAGTGCAGCCAAGGACGCTGTCATCTGGCCGGCCAGCCCGCCAACATTCGTGTAGGTGGCTCACCTGAGCATGATTGTTGGCTTGGTCCTGCCCATCCTCACGTCCACGGTGTCTGGCCGACTTGGCAGCGCGGTCCTGCAGAGACGAAACAGGGCGTGAGGAGTCTTTGTATGAGTGCGCTGCTTCTTCGTTTGTGACGTGCATCTAGAGGTCGTACCTGAGGGTCGCTACTGGTGACAGTGCCGTTGGGTCGCTTGGGGCGGGGCGCCTGAGATGAGAAGAACGAAGTCCCAAGAGGCACACACATCAATCGACACACACATCAATCGACACACACACACATACGGAGAGAGGGCAGACAGTTGGTCTCACCGGGGGGATCGGCAATTGAAGAGGACGGCCGGCACGAGCAGCAGCAGCAGCAGCCTGCAGTAAACAGAGGCAGCGCAAGGCACATTCAGGTTGCCAGTGCACGGCAGGTACCTTGCGTCTTTCTCACCTGCACACCGTCAGCCCCTCTCCCGATCATATCTTCAACGACGTTTCTGAAGCTTCTGCCTTGCTGGGCGGAAGCCATGACAGCCTGCACGACAGCCACGGTTAGGCACATAGCGAGAGGATCTAATGCTGCGTGTGGCCCTTACCTGGTAGATGAAGGGATCCACCGACTGCCTCCGCAGCTCCAGCTGCATACACACACACATCAGGAATGGGACAGTGAACATGTGTC
>CDMY01000800.1:0-19132 GCA_001179505.1 Vitrella brassicaformis | reverse complement strand
GCCACGTCTGTCTTCGAGATCTGCATGTTTTTCAAGCTCCCGCCATTGTTGTCTGCATGTTTTTGAGACTCTCGCCATTATTGCATGCGTCGGTGTGCTTCTCGCAAACACTCGTGCTGTGCAAGTCTCTGTGACGCATAATTGAACCACCACTTTGCACGCTGCTTTCGACCCCCGCCCAATTCGCGGCCCGGGGTGCCCACGCAGTGGGTGCCCCTTACTCGGAATCCGATTTAGAGCTTAGGAGAGAGCGGTTTCACTTTGGAGCTTAGGATTCTGCAATGTCAAAGGTCCAGAGGTGTATGTATTAAGACTCGCCGGAGTGTCTGTCGCTCACGCACAGAGTTTTATCTAAGACTCGACCCGCCGCTCTAATGACTCAATGAAGGTGAAGTATGGCGGTGCACGTGACGGTGCCGTGGAGGTCGCATCCAGGACGACAGTTCGCGAACTGGGCAGTGGGCGAGGAAGTCATCACCAGCAGCGCCGTCATCAGCGGGAGCAGCATGGCCACCGTGTGCAGGCGAGCAGTGCGTCAGGGGATGATGGGCCAGCCGGCCGCCAGAGTGAGAGTATGGGGGCCTCGGGCGACAGTCTAAGCCAGTCCGTTGGTGGTGGTGGCTGTATGGATGACACGCCCTCCAACTGGAGCGACGAGCAGATCGACAGGGCCGTCGAGGTCAGGCGGGTCGAAGGCAAAGGAAGTAAGACACCCAGGGACGACTTATAATACACCACATGCCTGCATCCGATCGATGGCTCGATGGATGGATTTGTGAATGTCTGCAGGGTGTCTGTTCACGCGTCGTGCGTTAGCGCCGGGTACGGTGGTGTACAAGGAGGAGCCGTTGTTGGTGGCGCTGCCTTCGCTGGATGCCCAGCTGTGGGACAAGTTGGTCAAGGTCAACGAGGACAAGCCCCTCGAGCTGCCACCCATATGGCACTTTGCCGCACTCTACTCACTCCAGTACATGTCACAACGCGACCTGCACAAGTGCTTCGATAAATGCATCCCAGGTACGATACGTGCAGAAGATCACGCACACAGACATTGGCCGGGTGTGAGAATGCGTGCATATATGTCTGTATGCATGCGTCTGGGTCAGACCCCGATGAGATTGCCGAGCCGTCGCCCGACGTCCTGCGAGTGGTGGAGCGTCTGCAGCTGTGCCCCCTCGACGCCTCACCCACACGCAAGGGCAGCGCCGCCAGCATCAGCAGCAGCAGCAAGCTGGCAGGAGGGGCCCGGCGGAAGGATGATCAGTTGCAGGCATGGGTGCACCTGTGCGAGACAGGGGAGGGCCGCACGAAGCCTTGGACGTGCTATGGGTACGAGTTGGGCAGCCAGACCCCAATCCACCCACTGCACTACCAGAAGATGCTCATCGTATGGAGATACAACTCATTCGGTACATCCAAAGGGACAGACAGAGGGAGGGAGGGAGGGAGGGAGGAGGGAGGGAAGTGGTCTTTTCCTTCCCGCATGTGCGTTTTCGCGTGTTGTGCGGTCAGGTCATCACACGGAGGCTGAAGGGCTCGTGCTGTACAACCGTGAGTGTACAGGGGAGAGGGGGATTCTGTTGTGCGTGTGAGCATGTTTCGGCAGGGGGTGTGCTGTGTGTTATGAGTGCAGGCACGTCTCTGATGGCCCATTCGTGCGCGGCGTCGTGCTGCTGGCTCTACGGCGACAACGATGCATACGTCTTGCGTATGCCATACCAAACCCCCGAGAACTGAATGTGTTATTTCCACGTGTATGTGCGCATGTGTGAAGGGTCTCGTGTGGCGTTGAAGGAGGGCGACGAGCTGACCATCTCATACATCGGCGACGACGACCTCATCAAATCCACTGACAGTCAGCGAACACACATCATACGCATCAACAGAGAGGGGAGGAAGAGAGCGATGGGCCACTTGCGCCCTAGTTGGCTGTTTCGTATATCAGTGCGTCGTGAGAAGTTGCTGGGATGGCGGTTCATCTGCAGATGCGAGTAGGCAGGGACCTGCAGGAAGAACCGAGTCCGCATACTCATCTCTGGTTGTGTGCTGGTCGACTGATTGATTGACTGATTGATTGGTTGCTTGCTTGCTTCAGTCGGTGTGTGATGCCTCGGGACGAGGCGAGAGGGTTCAGGTGTCCCAACTGCAACATAGGTCACCCACACAAGACGTTCAGCAGTATGTACACATGGAACCTTAAACCCCTGTTGTCATGTCAGGGACGACAACCTTTCAGGACGTTGTTGACGACTCGACCGACGTGGAGACCGTCACGGAGGCCACGCCATGCGACACGTAAACCTAACATGGACGGGGGCACGTGTCTGCATGTGGCGGCCACACGACCATTCCTTTATTTTGTCCCTCATGTCTGCTGATCGATCAGGTGCGGTTCGGTGATCGCCCCCAATGCCATCAAGAGCTACACCACCGTGGAATCGCTGTGAGAAGGAACAAAGGAACCAAGTGCGCTACGTTGACTTTATATGTGTACGCGTGCATTGTGCAGGTACAACAAGCGTCTTGACGAGTGCGACAAGAACGACCTGGAGGATTTGCATGCCGTGTGGACCGAGGCTGTCAAGATATTCACACAACACTGGATCATCGCACACCTGGTAACCAATTCAGGCACTGTGACACCGATGTGTGCGGTGTATGTCTGTCTGTTTGTGTGCGTGTGTGTGTGATTGCAGGCAGGTTTGATATGCGAGGGGCTGCGTGACGTGTATCAGTTTGACGAGGCCATCCACTTCCACTCCATCAAGCTCAACTACCTCAGGAAGGTCAATACCAACACACATACACACATACGTACATGCACGATGGACGCCTGACACACGTACTGCGGGAGGCCATGTGATGCTATCATCTCCCAGGTGATGCCTCTCGCCTCCTACACGCTGGCCTGGGCACACGAGGTCAGGCAGGCAGGCAGGCACCTCACAGACAGACAGACGTACCACCTTATAGACAGACGTACCACCTTATGTGTGTACGTGTGAATATATGCAGGAGTCTGCTGATCTGTGTGGTTACAAGATCGAGCAGGAGAGCAGCGAGCCGGACGCACCGGCCACACAAACACCCATACCCATGTTCAGCAAGTAACGCAAACAGACGGCACCAACACGCCAGACAATAATGAAGGCGTCAGTCACCTCTGCTGTCTTGTGTTGTGTTGCTTTGTGTTGTCTTGTATTGTGTAGGTTGGTGATGGAACGCGCTTACGAGGATGCGCGGGCCCTGTTGCTGTTGCTGTGCGGCGAGTCGCACCACTACACACAAGCGGCTGTGGTACAAACGACACCCGTCGTATTAATAATTGTCACGCACATGCATGGATGCCCGCTCCCTGTCTTTGTTGTCTCTGTTGTATCCACCTACCTTAAGCGCAAGTTGGATCATGTGCATTCGTTGCCGGTGCATCCCCTGCCGTCCCCTCCGGCATCCACGCCGTCCGAGGCCGCCGAACCTGACAACACCACCCACACCAACGCGTCAGCGCCATCGCCCCCACTCCCTGCAGAGACCAACCACCACCACCAGCACCACCAGCAGCAGCAGAGGCAAATGACGCCCTTGACGTACCACACCCAGTCCCACGGACAGCCCAATGGCACCACTACAGGCGATGCGGGTGGGGTGTGCGCACCAGACGTCCTGGGTACGAGGCTCGCCGCAGCCGCACAGAGGCAGGCCTGGTGATGCAATGGCCAGACAGGTGGACAGATGGACGGAGGCACGGCGGGATGGAGGCGGGGACGAAAGGAAGGAAAGGACAGAGCGTTTTTTGCTTTTGGTTGGGTTCATTGCATGGCTGCCTCGATTCGTGCCTGGATTGGCTAGTGACGGATGATGACAACAACGGGACCTACAGAAAGTCACACACACACAGAGAGAGAGAGAGAGTGGGGGATGGGGCGGGTGGGTGGATGGGTGTCTCGAGTCATGAAGGATGCGATTGTGTGTGGTGGCGTCTGCAACAGATCATGCCCGTCCGTCTGTCGCCAATACGATCACTGTGAGCGTTTGAACCGCCACCTCCCCACCCACTTCCCCACCCACGAACCAATGCCAGATATATACCTGACTACCTGACCGAGCGAGATTGCATCGACTAAGTACAGCTGGGGCGGCACCATTTTGTCAGCCAGCCAGCCAGCCAGCCAGCCAGGCTACATGCGCATACCCGTAAATGAATAAATGGAGTCTTGTTTGCTCGACGCGTGTCTGTCTGTCTGTCCGTCAAGTGGCCTCTAAAGGGAGACGTGTGATTGGATTGACGGTTGTGTGGTGTGTATGTAGTACGATGCCCCGATCGCTAGTGCCCTGTTTGAGCTAGTGGGTGTTCCTACTCGGGTTGTCGACCCGTGATTGATGCACCTGTAAACCGCTT
Source organism: Vitrella brassicaformis (assembly GCA_001179505.1). Classification (NCBI taxonomy): domain Eukaryota; family Vitrellaceae; genus Vitrella; species Vitrella brassicaformis. Next base: position 14,733 of record CDMY01000800.1, on the reverse strand, counting down.
TAAGTGCACATGCCTGCCTGCCTGCCTGCCTGCCTGGTGCCCCGTGGATGCATAAGTTACGTGTGTGTGTATGTATAGCAGCAAGGACGACTGAATTGGTTACGCATCTTTGTGTGGTTATAGTATTTTGCCCCAACCTCACTTATATACGCTCCCTTTCGTAGCTTCCCCGACGTGTTCAACGTGTCGAACGTGTTCAACGTGTTCATTCATTCACTCTCAAGACTGGCAGATGGTTGCAAATGAACGGACACAAAGATGATCGTCGATCCCAGATACATCGAACACAAACCAAATGGCCGGGCACTTTTCACACATGCGTGCAGGTGTATGCTCGGGTGTGCTTGGTGTGCGCAAACACCGGTACGTGGTCCAGCACAAGGCGAAAGCGCCCACACCACCTCTCGCTCGCCCATCAGGCGATGTGCATTCAGTCATTGAGTCGTCCCATGCAATGTATGCACGCACAACTGAACCCAGATGCACAAATATCTCTTGAGCGTGTCGCTCCGCACACGCCAATGTGTCCCCGTTCATCCCCCTTCCGTGTGTGTATGGCTGTGCCCTTTTGGTCAGACGCCGCCGCACCCCCTGCCGATGACCTCACACATGTCCTCCACCGTCTCCAGCCGACCTTTGCGCCGACCCGCCTGACGCTCGCGCTCCTTCTGCACACAACACACAAAGACAAACAAGACACCGATCTCGGTGGCACGACCTCTCTGGTGGCTCCTCCCTCACTTGACCCACTGACTGACCGCCAGGTCCTCGAAGTATGAGGTGGATTTCTTCTTGCCGCCCCCTCGCGCCTCCTCCTGCAGCTGCTTCTTCCTCTTCAGACGCTCCTCCTCACTCTCAACCGACGACGGGCCAGTGGTCACATCAGGCGAACTGCTCCCTGACGGCGGGGAACCAGGCTGACTCTCGTCAGCTGCAATGGCGGCTGTCGTCATGAGCAGGGCCGGCAGAAAGAGGGCGGCAATGTTGGCCAATGCTTGCCGCCGCGAATGCACTTCTGTCAGGCTCATCGAGATGGGAAACGGCTCATGCCTTGTGGGCCTTCGGAGCGAGTGCAGAGATGTGGCAGCGGTGGGCTGGATGCTGTTGTGTCTTGATCTTGATGAGAGAGAGAGGGCTGTCTGACGCTGATTCAGCGATACCTGCCTCTCCGTGTTTGTTAGCCCCATCGGATTCTGCAAGCAAACAGTCTGTTTGTCTGTCAGAAATCACCGGTAAGCAGATCAGCGTGCACTCACCTCGACATGTTCCGGGCCTCCATTAGCATGCACATTTGAAAGATGACGCCTCCTGGCAGAGAGATGGCGGCGGAGGAGAGGCGGTCCGAACGCCTCGGAAAGCGTGGTTGTCGCTGCCAGGGCCATGAACAAAGCGGGCTTCAATCTTTGAAGCGGAGCCATGATACTGCTGACGATGCCGATCTCCTCACCAGGTCCCTACCTGCGAGCTCAGATCTCTCGCGAGTGCATCATCCTTCAAGCATTTCGTTTAAGGATTCATCAGCAGATCATGGCTCCGCTTCCGTCGTTGCCGAAGTTTCTGTTTCCCAATCCTCTTCCGAGGACGGACTTCACTCTGCATAACCTGCCTTTCGGTGTGTTCAGCCGTACGGGCAGCAGCATGCCTCGTCCAACCATCGGTGTGGCCATCGGCGACAAGATCCTCGACATGCGCGTCATGGCAGAGAAGAACCTAGTGCCACCGTACTTCGCCGACGTACGCAGTCGTGCATGAGTCAAACATGGGTCATCCTCTGCGGTTTCATGCGTTTGCGTTCTCTGTGTGCCACTTGACTTTGCAGTTTTATCTGAATCCCTTCATGATGGCGGGCCGCCAGGCATGGTCAGTCACTACACCCACTCACCCCTCTGCAACCCTCAAACGGATATACATACATACATGTGCCGGTGATGCGTGTGGTGGGTGTATGTAGGTCTGAGGTGCGTGAGCGTCTGCAGCAGTATCTGTCTGACAGTCACCCCAGCTCTTTGAGCCACCGGCCGGATGTGGTCAAGGAGGCCATCGTGGAGCAGAAGGACGTCACGATGCACCTGCCAGCCGTCATCGGCGACTACACCGACTTCTATGCCAGCAAGGAGCACGCCACCAATGTCGGCAGCATATGGAGGTCCAAAGAAAACCCACTCCTGCCGAACTGGTCGGTACAACAAGGAAGAGACGGAGGGACGGAGGGGGCGACGACCAATGTATGTGTGTGCATCTGTTTCGGCACGCAGGGTGCATCTCCCTGTTGGCTACCACGGCCGAGCCAGCACCATCATTCCATCAGGTAGGTCCAGTCGCACACGCGGATATTCGTGCGGACGAATCAAGCAGTTGTCATACGCGCGAGTTCTCGTTTTGTATCCCTTCGCGTAGGTCAGCCTGTGATACGCCCGTGCGGTCAGATGCTGCCCAAGGACGCCGACAAGCCCGTGTTCGGCCCATCAAAGGTCCTCGACTTCGAACTAGAAATGGTAGGTACATCGATGATGAATGTCGCCTTCCCGGTGTCTGCTTGTCTGTCACCACATATGTATATCCCTCTGTCCCTCGTGTGCCGCGTGTGTGTGTGCAGGCGTCCTTTGTTGGTGGTGAGTTCGTTGCCGGCGACCCTGTGCCATTGGATCAGGCGAGGGACAAGATCTTTGGCCTGGTGCTCATGAACGACTGGACGGCAAGGGACATACAAAAGTGGGAATACCAACCACTCGGACCATTCCTCGGCAAGAGCTTCGGTCAGTCAGTCAAACAGGCAGACAAACAGAGAGAGAGAGAGGCACACCCTCACACTCCGACGAACACAGACATGCATTCACATGTGTGGGGATGTATGTGCTGTGTTGTCGTGGGGTTTGCCGTGTATGTGACAGCTACTGCGATATCTCCGTGGGTTGTGACCCTTGACGCGTTGGAGCCCTTTCGGTGTACAGCGCCCGAGCAGGACCCCGAGCCCCTCCCACACCTCAGACACAGAGGCGTCGACTTCCCCTCATACGACATCAAACTAGAGGTAGGCAGGCAGGCAGCCACATAGCCAACCAAACAGCGATGTGTATACGTGGAGGGAGAGGAAGGACAGAGAGCTTATGTATCAATTATCAGGTGGCAGTGAAGCTGGAAGCCGACCACTCACCCGAAACAATATGCAGAACAAATCTCAGGTCAGTCAGTGTCGTTTATGGAAATCCATCTCCCTCCTTCTTTATCTCTCCCTGGTCGTGTCGTGCGCGTCGCGTAGGTATATGTATTGGACGATCTTCCAGCAGCTGACGCACCACGCAAGCAATGGGTGCCTCATGAGGGCCGGAGACCTGCTGGGCACCGGCACCATCTCAGGAAAGGTACGCCCGCTGCACCGCACCACTATGAGTGCATTAGAGGCTGGCTGGCTGTCTGACGAATGTGAAGGAGAAGTCCTCTTTCGGCTCGCTGCTTGAACTCACGTGGGCGGGCAGCGAGCCCCTCAGATTCTCCAATGGTCCGCCCTGATTCACAGGCACATACACTACACTGAGTTGGTGTAGCTGGTGTGGATTGTGGGCGTGGCGTGGTGTCCAGGTCAAGAGAGGAAGTTTCTCGAGGATGGCGATGAAGGTCAGACATGCTCAGAATACTACACACGCCCCATGGCCAGTCTGTTGGTCTGTGCATCGCTTGTGCGTGCGTGGTGTGTGTGCGTGTGTGCAGTGGTTATGACGGGCTACGCCGAGAAGGGCCCCATACGTGTCGGGTGAGCAACCCACCGCCCATGGATGCCAAACCCCCCCGCACAGGGATGTTTTCGGTATGCGTTGGTTATGTGGTGTGGTAGGTTCGGTGAGTGCCGCAACGTTGTGCAGCCTTCGAGGGTCAGGGGGGAGCCTGTCGTGTAGCGTGATGGGGAGAAGGGGAGAAGGGGATAATGTGGGGAATAGGTGTCTTTGTGTGTGACCCTTGTGCTGTGCAGTGGACTCTTGTTAATGGTTTTCATCCATCTTTCATTCGTGTCCGTAAGATCTCGTTCCCATCAGTCACTGCTATCATTTCTCTCTCTCTCTCTTTCTCTCTTTTTGAAAACAAAAGTAACCCCTCGAAAACGGAATCGACAGTCCTTTTTTGTGCTCTGCTTGGTGTGGTTCATTCACTCTTCCTCGATGTCTTCGGACTCGTCCAAGTCCTCAGGCTGGGCAGCCGCCTCGGGCTGCTCCTCGGAGCCAGCCTCGGGCTGCCCCTGGTCGGCATCGATCGAGAAGTTGGAGTCCTCGGGCTCCACGGGCGTCATGGGCTCCACGGGCTCCATGGGCTCCACGGGCTCCATGGGGGGCTCCTGTGGCTGAATTTCCTCGGGGGCTATGGCACCCTCCTCCACCGCTCTCTCACCCTCCGACTGGCGGCTGGCAGGCTGGGGGGCTTCAGGGAGAGTCTCCTCCCTTAATGCACATACACACCGTCTCTTATGGAAATGGAGGGCTTGAAAAAAGTGTCCTGCTCACTTACGGCGTTTCCAGTGCAGTAGGAGGGGTCTCTCCGGCCGGCTTCTCTGAGACCTTGCCGGCGGGCTGCGGTGCAGCAGGAGGGGCGGGGCCGGCACCACCCTCCGCAGCAGCCTTCTTGGCCGCGAGGCCGGCTATCTCCTGAGAGAAACCGACCAGGACAGGGAACATGGAAGAATGCACGCCTTGCTGCGACCACAACGCAGCTATACCTCATCGTTGCGCGGGTTGGTCTCGACGACCTGTGACAGAGACACACGGACACGGAAGGGAGTCCCTTGCGTGACTCATCCGGCTGTATGGATCAATGATGGGACCTCGGCGAAGCGCGGCTCAGGTTGTGGTTCCACGCCCTTGCAGCGCTTGACCTCGTCGCAGCCTTTGGCGAACAGCGCCTGCAACATGGGCGGACAGATAGATACAGTCAGTGGGGGAAAGGGTGAGCTCATGAAAGACAGATGGAAAGATGGGAAGGGGTGTGGATGCGTCGGTGAGCAGCAGGACCATCAGGTTGTAGTAGAATTCATGTCCCGGGTGCTCCGCAAAGGGCTTGATGGTGATGCAGTACTGGTGGCAGTCGAGCTTGGCGATGGCAAACTGGAGCTTGGCATCCGTCCACGTCTCGCCGTCAGGAGGCGGGTATGCGGCAGCAGGTACGGGTTGGCACACGCGGTCCTCGACCGGCACCTGGGTCACACCAATCATGAAGGGTCACGCATCGTGTGTGCCAGAAAAAGTCACTTCAGAATCAAAGTCGGCTGTCCAGGCCTTCTTGTCGTCGCCTGAGTGCTGACAGTAGCAACAGAAGCCTCCATTGAGCGAGCGGTGAAGATGGAGCGACCTCATAGACCTGCAAGCATTGCAAAATTCAAATGACACACGATTGATCGCCTGTGCGCTCGAGTGTCAACGTGTGTCATTCCTTTCAGGTAGGCTCCCCGCAGAGATGCCGGCACATAGCAGGAGGGGCACAAGGGAGACGAGCTGCATCTTGTGGAGGGGGAGGGAACGTTGGCGCCACCCGGACGGAGATGACTGACTCGGAGGCGCCCCCAAGGCGAGCCCCCAAGACGCGTGATCTCGTTTCATCTCGCGTGAGCATAAATGAGGAGCATTCGGACAGGACGGAGAGACCGGGGAGCCGCCATCACGGAGGAGAGAGGGGAAAAAGAGGGCGTCACGAAGGGTTTCGCGTATCGAAACCCTAAGCGATCTCCCCCATGCGCCAAAGAGATCGCCCGACCAGACAGAGATCTTCGCAATGGGCAATGAGCAGTCATCTCAGGATGGAGGGACGAGTGACCTGGCGGTGCGTCGGTCGGGCACCTCGGGGAATGACTTGAGGGGTGCAGAGGGAGACGCTGCGGCACCTGTCGTAAGGTGAGAATCAAAGAGAATCAAAGCATGTACATCGGCCACATGGAATTGACTGTTGCATGTTTTGCTTGTGCTGTTGCTGTTCGGTAGCGTGACGACGGAGACTGTGGATGACACGGGTGAGAAGTGCCATCCCGTGTCGGCCTCGACAAGCATATGGAAACTGGCACATGTGCAAGGTGACAGACTGCACACTCCGCACCACACGCAGGTCCACACCCATTGTTGTGCGTGCGCGTGTTACTTGGTTCGCCGTCGTGTCAGGTGAGCATTGCAACAGGGTGTTGTTCTCGGAGTCTCTGAGTGAGTACAAGGACCCCGTGGAGCCATCCCCTGAACACAATGGGCGAATCATACTCGCTAGGGACACGTAAGCGTTGACCCCGGGGATATCTCACTGGCACAGATAGGGTGCGGCGAGGTTTATGTTGAGTAGTGCGCGTGTGTCATTGTTTGAACTTGAAAAGTATGATAGCGTATCAGTTTCAAGCGGGGATGTTTCGCGTCGTCCCTGTAGTTGGCAGCTTCTACTCAAAGATCAAGCTCCGCGCAGATACCAAGGTGACTCGACTGACTGACTGACAGGCTCACCTTAACAGAGGAGAGCACACACGTTTGGGATTTGCTTCTGTTCGTATGTCTGTGTGTCAGTTTACTGATTTCCAGCTGGTTTTGAGTCCCGATGTGGGTGTGATATCCGAGAGCCTGCCCCCGCTGCATTGGGTCGCTGGGGCTGATGAGCAGGGCAACCTTCACGTCATGGCATTCACTGACGGAACAGCAGACGACAGCAAAGAGGTGAGCCACCACGAGACATGAAGACAAACAGGCAGGATTTGTGGCTCCCAACACCTGGAAGGTTTCGCCTTTCTTCCTAGAACCCTTACTCGTTCACCATTCCGGCTCTAGACGACCCTGCCAAGCGGGTAAGACGCACGTCGGGTCGATCACGCGCAACCTGCCCCCTGCGTTCTTTTGTACGTGTAGGTTGTGTGGCCCGAGCCACGTACGCCTGAGGGCGTCTCGCGCACACTGGTCGTGTTGCATCGGGAGCAGATGGTGCTGTGGAACTTCCCCGACCTGATCCGCGAGGCCACGTCGGGCAAGTTCGACAGCACCAACAATGCGGTGCTGACAGCCGCTGCAGTATCGGGGCTCAAAGTGCGGTGCTGCAAGAAAATACGGCTCAAGGACCTGTTCAGGACCACACACACCATGGTGACAGAGGGGAGGAGGGAATCAGTCGATGCAGAGAATACGTGAATCCATGAGTGTGTGAATGGCTACGCGTTTACAGGCGCCGGGTGGCCGCAGCCAGACTGTCGACGGCCTCTCCAGCGAATCATCAGGTCAGCGAGTGGGTCACTGTACACGAAAACAGGCAGAGCAATTGACCGATGATGGTGTTTGTCTGCGGATTCGTCGGCTTCAGGTGTTCCTGAAGTTGCCGACTTGTGTTTCTCGCGTGACGGGCAAGTGCTCTTCGCCGCCATCAAACCCAACCACATCGCTGCTTGGCTCGTATCGGTAGGCAAACTCCATAGACAAATGTGTGGATGGGTGTAGATGGCCCCACACTTTCCAATGTCTACCATCCCTGGTTGTTTTTGCATCCTTTTCCCCACCAGTGTCCCGAGAAAGGCGCTCCTCGGACAGAGGACCTGTTTTCCCATGCGCTTTCCTCCGACCTGGACAGCCCCACTATCGCATCCATCAACACCCTCACACCCCACACGCCCACGGACATATCCCTGGCCCACCACCGGTCCGCACCGCCCCCGCCAGAGTACCTGGTGGTCGGCAGTGGCAGCAACATGAGCGTGCAGTTCTACCGCACCAGCAGAGACCAACACCGCCCCCTCACTCTAGACCAGACGATGCGCCTCATGTGCGTGGGGGGTGTAGGGCTGGATGGCCCTGCGCGAGTGCGGGTGGCGCATGGCGAGGGTGCGGGCAGCGCCTTTGTGGTGGTGGGTGTGCCGGTGAGAGAGGCGGATGGCGGGCTGGTGCAGAGGTTCGTCCTCATCGAAACCAGGGAGTGGACCGCACAGAGGCCACTTCTGCCCGCAAAGGCCGTCAGACAGGTGGGGCGGTGCGAACAGAGCATGACAAGCCCCACAGGCACACTCATCTGCTATGCTGTTTTTCCTGCTGGTCAGCTGCCGATGTCTCATTCATGCGTGGATTGGGCGTGCGGGATGCCACGTGAGCACGACTCAGTCAAGGTGGAGCAAGGGCGTAGCCTCATCATCTACTGCTTCGAACGGATGCCACCAGCCGACAGGACTACCAGGAAACAGGCAGAACTCAACCTACACCATCAGGTCAGCCGACGTGAGCAGGACATCATGTAGACGCATCACGGACTCACCGTTTGTCCTTTTTCTGTCTGCTCAGTCGCTGACTCAGTTGCGATCTCCTTCACCGGGCCTGCCCGACACCACCTCCCACGTGCAGCCCTTCACACCATCCGAGCAGGCGCCACCACTATCGCCCAGAGCAGAGGAGCCCGATGCAGAGGAGACTATGGGAGGTGAGGCCGTGGAGAGAACGGTGGGGAAAGAAGAGGCATCTACCAGCATCCAGCCACCGCCAGGATTCCAGCCATCCTTCCCCGAGACCCCCGCCCCCTCCCCTGCAGTGCCCAAGGAGGACTCATCCATGGCGCTGCCCGCCACCCCCTACCCGTCTCCCTCGCCACTCGCACCAGGGCAGGACATGCCATCGGTACCCCTGGGGGCGGCGGGGCCGCCCCTGCCGATGCCCATGCCAGACAGTCTGGTGCCGATGCCCATGCCACCTGCACTAGCTTCAGCACAAGACACTGGCCATGACGGTGGTGGACTCCAGATGCTGCTTCGGCAACTGCAGGAGGGCGGAGGTGGAGGTGGGAAGGTCGCCGCAGCGGCGGTGCCGACAAGTGATGGCGTTGGTGCGGCGAGTGGTGCTCTGAAGACTGATGAGGAGCCGATGGAAGGAACGGCAGAGTGGCTCAAGTTCAAGCTCAACTCGCTCATCAAGAAGTTCGCTGCCAAGACCATACAGAGGGTGAGAGTGTCTTCTTGAGAACAGAAGAGAAGGCGACGGCAAATGAATATGAATGATTCTCTATTCGCTGGTTGCCTGTGTGCATCGTGTGTATGGATCGGTCAGCTGGGCAAGTTACAGGATGGCCTGGTTCCCTTCTTGCAGCGAGAGCTCGAGTGCGAGGCCAACCGCGCAATAGAGGAGATCGACAGGGCGGCCGACTCGCACCGCTCGCGCAACAACGCTCTCGCCCAGAAGATCCAGAAGGAGGACATTGCGGACACTTTCCATGGCTTCATCGTCAGTAAGGGACCAGTACAAAAAGCAGACATCTTCAGTAAAGGACCTTTCTCCTGGTTCCGCCACAGAGATATCGCGCGCCAAGCAGGCGATGGAGGTGTTCGCGGGCAAGGATGGCGAGATGAGGACCCACATGCTGTCGCTTATGGAGCGGGAGATACCGTCCGTCACACAGGGCATCAAGGCACACATCATGGTCAGCAAACCCCCAATCACATCGACATGCACATCCCACTGTGAGTCTCCCCCCAACTCTCCGCTCTTGTCCGTCTGTTTCTGCAGGACAAGCTCGAGAGTGGCGGTGTGCAGCAGCTACTTGGTGACGATACCTTCCGCAAAGGGTGAGAGAAGAGCCCTCTCATACAGGCGTGCATATCCTATGAATGTCGCTGCGTGTGTATCTGTTCATGCATTTGGATGCCTGTCTGCCGTGGTGCAGTTTTCAAATGCTGGCAAGCAAGATCGGTGCTAGGGCATCTGGTGGAGGCGGCTTCGACCTTGACAGATACACCGCCGCCATCAAACAGGTAGACGCGGTCACCGTCACATCCCCGTCTGTGGCCTTGTCTGTTTGCAGGAGCTGGAGGGCAACATGGAGTGGGTGTTCTACCGTGTCATGAGTGAGGAGCTGGAGAAGGTCGTGGGCGTACTGGAGACACAACACGGGGACAAAGTACAGGACATCGCAAACGAGACACGGGTGCGTCAGACCTTCTATCGGCAGTGGTGTCGCCGATGTCTCTCATACGTATCTGTGTGCGGTGCAGAGGTTCCTGCAGGAGCTGTTTGAGCATCACATCAAGAAGGCGTTTCAGGACGCCTACCAGATCATGCAGCCGCCCGAGGGCATGGTGCCTCGGGACAAGTATCAACACCTTCTGGATATGTACAAGGACGCGAAGGCCAAGTACGAAGTGCTCGAAAACGACTACATGACACTGCGAAAGGAATACACAGCCGCCAACACGACCACTACCAAGGTGAGGGAAGATGCGCGATGTATATGGGTGCACGCACTCCGTTACAGAGTTTGGTCTGCTTCGCGCAGGTGTACCAGAGGATCGAGGCCAAGAACAGGCAGCTGGAGGAGCTGATTCAGGTGCTTGGCCGCGACATCGCCCAGCTGCGGGCCAACGAGGACCACCTGAGGCAGCAGGTAACCTCGTACCAGGAAGCACTCGCCAAGGCTAGGGCCAGCGAGAGGGTGGTGGAGCGGCACCCATCACAGCCAGAGCCCATGCCCAAAGCAGAAATCGACAAATACATCCGCGTTTCACAGGACGTGAGTGAGCAGAGCGACATACAGAAAACGCGAGGCAGGGAGGCAGGCAAAAGACGCAATGTGTTTTACGTCACAGTACATGAGAGGTGGCGACTACGGCTCGGCGTTCTCGAACATGTCGATCTTGGCCATGAGGATGCGGCAGGCTGGTGACCCGCAGCACAAGGCATTCGACATTCTCGCGACCTTTGCAGCCGACATCGACCCCAGCGACCTGTAAGGGAGTACAGAGAGGCAGCTGCATGCAGCGAGGCAGCAATCTCCCTTTCTGTGCAGTCCGGACAAGACACCGGTGTCGCACACTGTTGGGCTTCTGCACTGTAAGCAAGCACATCACACGGACCATACGCGTGAATGAGCACCAACCAGATGGAAGAAGACACTGTCGTTTTTTGCATCTATGATGGAATGCAGACATGTGGGTCTGGGACATGCCAGACAGCTGGCTCACCAGCCAGGCCTCCCTGTCGAAGCTCCCTCAATTACTCAGTTGGAGCAGGTCAGTCACACAGACTCAGCCTTTCACTCAGCGGATGAATAAGTGAACTTCGTGGTCTCTGTTTTGCTGTGATACGGGCAGGGAGCTCTTGATTGCGGGTGACTTTGAGGACGGATCCATCAATTTGCGGGAAGACGGACACGTAAGACAGTGGGCTGGTACAGTGGTACTGCCCTACACGTCCCTCAACATGAGTGCTGCCTCACCTACCAGCGTAGCTTGGTGACCCGTCTGCTGGAGAAACTCACCGACATGAAGTCAAGGCTCGAGGCAATTGCCAATCAATCGCCACAAGCAAGTACGTACGCACATCCCGACGATACACAGCAGCCCTGCTTGTCGTTTGCGCGGGGGCCTGCAGGCGATGCCGCCATGGCATCGAATGCGGCAGAGAAGACCAATGCTGTATTCAAGTTCCTGTCTAGGTTCGTTGCGTCACGTATCCACTACGCGCTGTAAAGTGTTCGTTGCGCTGTACCTTGTTATTGTCAGGAAGTGGAACACTTTACAGCGCAGCCAGGGTGTCGGGCCCACATGACAATCGCTGGCGACTTATCTGCCTTTTATCCCTATATGTGACGTGCACGAGTATGACTCGAATTCCGTCAACTTATCAATGGATGGGGCGGACGTGAGACATAGGACAAGACTGTCAGCGTTCGATATGACGCAGACCCAGTGTTTGAGGTTCATAGGTTGGGGGATACACTCATCGTGTGTAGAGACACAAGACCCACAAGACTAAGCTTCTTGACGCCATGCTTACAACGGAGGAAGACAGAGGAAGGAGCCGTACTCGCGGTCCTGCAGACGCTCTTGTCCCCCTCTTGGTGCCTCAGGGTCGATGGACTCTAGGTTGTCTACGCTCTCAGTCGAACGCAGAGGAGGCGCAACAAGAACCATCATCGGTGGTGGTGATACATCGTAGACTGCGAGTAGAAGTGCGTGGAAGCAAGATGGACTTGATGAAACACAAATCTCTTTGGGTATGCGCAGTGACCCGCTGTCTCGTGTGCCGAAAGGATAATACGGACACTCGCTATCCTCGCACAAAAGCAATATCGCACAAAAGCAATATCAGTCGCTCATTCACCCCTTCTCTGCCGTCTGTACGAGCAAACCAAGGCTGGCTCGTGGGTCGCAACTTTACTGACTGACTCGCTCCCTCCCCCTTCCCTCGCTCAATCACAGCCAGTCAGTCCCTCCCGATGGACTCTCTTTCATCTGAGTGATCTGCTGGCTGTCTCTTTGCAAATACCGAACACGCCCAATATCATGAATGTGAATTCTTACACAAAGGCAACATCAGTCGTCATCAAATCTACCCATTCACCCCTTCTCTACCGCGCACGTCGCAAAGAATCCGAGAAGTGTACATGATCAATCTGACTGGTCTGAAGAGCCAATGTTTTAGAACAACCTGATGAAGTATGCCTTTATGTCTGACATGAAGGATCGCTTTAGCTTGGCGGGCTTCACTGAAAGGTTTGCAGCTGCATCAAGTATTTCCTCATCTCTAAGGCAATGTCTGTACACCCTCCATAAGAGGGCCCTAGCTATCTCTGGAGTTCTTCCTGCCCAACCGCAGCACGGCACCATGACTTGACGAAGAAGACGCTACCCCTCAATGGACTTCCATCTGGTCATCGACGACCATTCTTTCAGGCCTTTCGCTCTGACGGATCACCCTTTTGCGAATATTTGTCCCCTGTTTTCCTGGAAGTATCGAGGGTCGGCATGTCCGAACAATACAGGGAACCTGCGACAGATGCGAAACATGGAAAAAATGAGACGCCCTACTTGACGAACAGTCTCCTTACCTGTGAGGGTTGCACTTGATGAACCATGGCAACTCTCTTAATTTCAAGTCGTCATATTTCTTGCCAAGCTGGCAGTACATGCCTTCATCGCTATGCCACGCCCCGTGCCCGTATCGCTCACCTTATGTATAGGCTTGTATTTTCGGAGGTACACAAATTCCCTCCTAGTTCCTTCTGTGTACAACCTCCTCTGCGCCCACACCAGTCGAGCCGCCATCTCGGTTAAAAGTGCTTTGGGAGGCTTCCATGATAATTGTGCAGCCAGAGAGGAAAGACGAAGAGGCTCTAGTTCTGGAATAGTAGTGTCTGAACAGAGGAGCCGTTGTATATGATGAATCCTGTGATCCACTTCCTGCTCACTGGCAAGTGGTGCATTAAGCTCAGCCTGAAACTCGGACGGCAGCTTGCAAAGCGGGTCGCCGAGCAAAGCGTCGCCGAGGCAGTAATCAGCTGGGAGTATGTGGCCGTGGCTGTGCGCATATGTGGCATCTGATATGGGTGACAATGCAAAAGAACCACAGAATAGTTGTCCTTAACGTTTTTCACATTCAACGAACAGGAAGGGGATGAAGTTGTAGTCTGTTATGTGCCAGCTGCATTTGGAAGAACACACAAAATCACCCACGTAGATGTTTGTCCACGGATTCATAGCTACTCCGATAGACCCAGGTTTTTTTGCTCCTGGTGCTGCACTTACCACGAGATTGCCTCGTGGGGCTGTGGCATGTGGTGATTGTGGGATGTCTAGATCCATCATACCGGTGAGACTAGGTTAGAGTTGCCGGCCTAGCTGATAAGGACGGTTGCAGCCTCAGGGAGGGGTTTGGCAAGCTCACAGTGCTTCACCAGCTTCATCACATCCCCGGCAGGTATCTCATCCGGGTCGCTCATAAGGAGCAGATCTTTGGCTTGAGTCACGTACTTCGCCTTCTTGTTGAGCTGCAAGAACCTCTTCATGAGCTCACTGCGAGCCCACATTTGGGGTCCATAGCAGTCACTGTCTTTTTGGCAAGTTCCGCCGCTCTCATAGTTGCTACGCGCCTCTGATTCTGGAAGCTGTATAAGCACGATTCGATCCCGCAAATCGCCAAACCTGACTCACGGCTGTATGCACACGAAACCAACTCACGGATGTGGCTCGCGCGTCTACCGGTACCTACCACTCAGGGTCTTGGAGTGCTGGCCATCAAAAGAGGCTTCGGACCCCCTGATGAGTCGGCCAGCCGACTTTCTCCCACAACGAACCAGTCAACTGCATGGCGTAGCTCGTGGAAGCGCACCTCCACAGGATCTGAGAGACAGCAAGGTATGACGTGTATAGCGTGTCTGATTAGAGACAGCAATGTCTCACCCAGTTCATATCCCATGTAGATCATGTCAACCATTTTTCGCGGTCGCTCTAGGCGTGCCCGACAGGAGGCCCCAGAGCTTGTCGTTTGCTACACAATCGCCATCCAATATCTCAGTGTACTTCACCGGAGCCTCACACGTGGCATTGGTCTGGGCATGGAGGCGCAGACAAAATATAAGTTGACAACACGTCGATGACTCTCGCATTTCTGCACGAAATGAGTTTTCCAGGCTCACGTTTTGGTGCGACACACAAACGTTTTGGTGCGAGTGGATTGCGAGGATGATTTGGAAAATCACCGAAGTCGAAGGCCGTGAGAGCATCGGCCAGCGAGGGGACGAAAGAACGGGAGACATCCAGAAGAGATAGTGCACTGGCTGGCCACTGGGCTCGAAGAAGGGACGCAAATGACGGTTTAAAAACAAGGAAAAGGGGCGCCCCAACCAGCGAAAGCAGAAGAGTCATAGAACAGGGGAAATGATAAGATTTTATCAGCTGGAGCTGCCTGCAAGAGCCGCTACAGCGACTTCATGCACATTAGAAGGGCCTCAAGGGCGCCCCCCCCCCCCCCCCCCCCCCCCCCC